>CAXKVY010001920.1:0-149526 GCA_964058915.1 Tetropium fuscum | reverse complement strand
GCACAAAGTAATCTGAAATAGTAAAAGGGAAAGCCATTTTATATTTCCACAATTAAAATGCAAATGTATACGAGTATGCAGGACTGTATAAGAGCACGCAGTGCGTACTCTTACACTGCTAGCTATGCGTACTCTTATGCGCAAGTAAAAATCCGTAATAACTGATGGATTTTCTCTTCAGAGAACGAGTTTTTTACTTATCTGATCATCTCAATAATAAATTACATCCAACAGAAGCATTTGAAAGCAACTGTTAAATCATATTATATGTACTTATCTCTGAAACCACTAAACTGTGACCGTAAAAAAATATAACACAAGACGGCAGAATTTAGTAACGGCCATATTGAAATATTCGTGCAGATAATGCAGATACCTACTTTTGTCTACTACAGTAGTTGTTGGTGCGAGTAACATTAACTACTTAAATCGTTCCAGAGATGGCTTATATATTTTCTGAGGAAGGTGCGTGCTCTTATACACCTGAGTGCTCTTATACACATCTACCCTATAGCCAGTAATTCCGCTGTCACTGCAAATTCTTCTTCAACACCTCTGTATAAAAATAGCTAACTGGGCTGTCAGATAAATCTGTACTCTCATCCAAAGCAATCGAAAATGCTTGAAAATCAGCCAATCTGTCGGTCAATATTTTTTTGATATCACTAGCCATCATATCTGTACGTCGAACAACAGTACGTCGCGATAAGCTCACTTTCTGAAGCTCTTTCTTCTTTTCTGGCATCTACTAGGCACTTTTTAACAAACCCTCAGAAAATGACTTCGATGTTTTCGCTGTCTTGAATTTCGCTTGGTTAAGTTTAAACAAAACACCATATTAAATTTTCTTCATTGTTAGTACTGCTTTTATATAAAAATAAATCGTGTTGTTTTTTTTAATATTATAATAAACAAAGAAAATAGCTTAAAAATATATTTTTTATGAGGCATTACACATTTAAATCAAAAGCAAAATAAAAAAGTTCCTATACTAAACGCGTTTTGTTAATTTACTCAAAACTTTAACATTGCGACCTGACACTTTTATCCACTTATGTCTTGAATTATTAGATCAGCTGAATTTTATATTAAATTACTTGTTAAAATAATAGAACTCTTTTATTATTATCATATAGGAAACTGAATATGACTGTGAGGAATGCCAACATTTTGTATCGCAACAATGAAGTTTTACTAACTACTGTTTATCAAGTTTGGAAAATAAATTTCTAATGTGTTAATAACACGTCAAACGTAAATAATTTTATTTAACGAAAATAATACACCTTTATTTATGAACAAGGAATAAAAGTAAAAAGTAGCTAGGTTGTTGTTTATAGGTATTTGGGTACGAGAATACAAGGGTAGTTGAGGGAGCGGGCGGACCACCCACCAACGTTTATATGCATGTAATCTAGTCCGTGAAATAAATAGCGGTAATAAATTGTGAGCTGCGCTAGCATCGCATCCGATTCTAACGGCGTTCGTTAAACTTTGCCCGTTACTATGGTGTGGTGATTCAGGCCCTTCACTTCAGCAGAAAGTATCATATTTAAGCGAAGTGGAAACATACAATGTACCTATATATGAATGTTAAATTTGATGAAGTATAAATGAGAGACGTTATTAATAAATAAATATAATAAACTAACTAAAACAATTATATTTTTATAATATATTATATTTATTTAAACATATATTATATTTTTTTATGACTAGCGCATTCACCAGAATTGTAAAAATAACAGTTTGTATGGTTCAGCATTGGGATGTATGTATTTTTGCGACGATGGTTTGGCACCTCTTGAAATACTTTTTTGGACCTTTTTTAAAAGAGTATTTTATTTATGACATATTTGACAGGCAAAAATGACAGTTTTTATTAATTTTTAAGCTTATTAGACTGTTCGATTAGTATCATAGGGAAGAACAGTCAAGAAACCCTACGAACTTAGGCTTTTTTATATTTCATTATTATTCTAATTTTGGTTATGTTAATATTATGTAGATGTACCTATATTTATAGTAAGTAGGTATGTTTGTACGTATATGGGTTTATATATATATACATATATATATATATATATATATATATATATATATATATATATATATATATATATATATATATATATATATATATTAGCTTTGAAATTCTTTGCTATTCATATTTATTTTGTGAAAAGTAATCTTGGGTTTGTAGCATTTCATTACATAGAAATAAGCAACTAGACGAATAAGAAAGAAAACACACTTACCAGTACTATATCTGGACACACATACGGAAATGAATCACTATGCATATGAAAACGAACCACTTAGAAGTTGTACAAGTTCTTTCACCTTTCTTGAGGATCTTCAGAGCAGTATACGATTTATTTCATTGATCATTCATACTTGAATTTAAATTACCAATACACCAACACTTGCAGTGACGTTTTATGACATTAGTTTTTGACGGAACTCATTCTTAGAATACACAAACCTAGTCTACTATTTATATTTGTTCTATTTGAACATATTATATATAAAAGCATTAGGCATACAGTTATCCAGAAGATGTTAAACTTTAAAATGCATAAAATCTTGTTGAACCTATTGAAAAACAACTACTTTTTCCAACTATATGCGGGAAAATATTGAATTATATATACAATAGAGTTCTGAAGCATTCAAAGACGGAGTGATACAGAAATTGCTTGCTTAGTCAAAACTAAAATCATTTGTTGGTTGTATGTATTAATTGTTTCTTCGAAAATTCTCGAAAAAAATCCAATTTTCACCCTGGATATATTTATTAGCTTTGAAATTCTTTGCTATTCATATTTATTTTGTGAAAAGTAATCTTGGGTTTGTAGCATTTCATTACATAGAAATAAGCAACTAGACGAATAAGAAAGAAAACACACTTACCAGTACTATATCTGGACACACATACGGAAATGAATCACTATGCATATGAAAACGAACCACTTAGAAGTTGTACAAGTTCTTTCACCTTTCTTGAGGATCTTCAGAGCAGTATACGATTTATTTCATTGATCATTCATACTTGAATTTAAATTACCAATACACCAACACTTGCAGTGACGTTTTATGACATTAGTTTTTGACGGAACTCATTCTTAGAATACACAAACCTAGTCTACTATTTATATTTGTTCTATTTGAACATATTATATATAAAAGCATTAGGCATACAGTTATCCAGAAGATGTTAAACTTTAAAATGCATAAAATCTTGTTGAACCTATTGAAAAACAACTACTTTTTCCAACTATATGCGGGAAAATATTGAATTATATATACAATAGAGTTCTGAAGCATTCAAAGACGGAGTGATACAGAAATTGCTTGCTTAGTCAAAACTAAAATCATTTGTTGGTTGTATGTATTAATTGTTTCTTCGAAAATTCTCGAAAAAAATCCAATTTTCACCCTGGATATATTTATTAGCTTTGAAATTCTTTGCTATTCATATTTATTTTGTGAAAAGTAATCTTGGGTTTGTAGTATTTCATTACATAGAAATAAGCAACTAGACGAATAAGAAAGAAAACACACTTACCAGTACTATATCTGGACACACATACGGAAATGAATCACTATGCATATGAAAACGAACCACTTAGAAGTTGTACAAGTTCTTTCACCTTTCTTGAGGATCTTCAGAGCAGTATACGATTTATTTCATTGATCATTCATACTTGAATTTAAATTACCAATATATATATATATATATATATATATATATATATATATATATATATATATATATATATATATATATATATATATATATATATATATATATATATACAGGGTGAGTCAGTTTTTTGTAGACAAACTTTAACAGTGGATAGAACGCACGTTTTTAAAAAGAAAAGTGCCTAAAAATATATGGCCGATCTACCTTCCTAAGGAAGATACAAGGTGTTAAAGTTTCATTTTTTTTTACATTAATGAGTAATATTTTCTGAACGGAATGATATTCAAAAATATTTTACACATATCTTAACCTGCATAGGATCAACATGTTGTATTTTTCCTGTCGAAAATACTATAGTGGATGTTACTTTTTTCGGGTACTTCGGATATTCTGCATAATGGAACTTTTTTTTCGTACGCCACTGACATTATCTGATACATATTTCTAAAATAACGGCCCCTTAGTAACAATTTTGATCTCTTGTAATTTTGCTCTAACTACGACAGTTTTAGAGATATTGGCCGTTGTTTCTCTGACAGTGTAATGTCGTTATTATATTTTTTTTCTCGAATTTTCTTTATGATTTATAAACGAACGCTTAGATTTTTTCATGTTTGGGGGATAATGCCTATTAATTGAGGCGCATAAAATAAGCGGTAAGAATGTTGAAAAACTTGCACAGTGGCGGGGTGGAAGGGGTGCTCCACCCCTTTCGTAAACAGAACATCTACGCCAAAGACTATTTAAAAAAAACTGTTATTTTCATTATCTACATACAGTTTAACAAAAATAATGTCCCTTCTTCTGTTTCGAAATTCCTGTGAGGTTCCTAGTTATTTTGATTTTTAGTGTTCGATGTGGTACTAAATTAAGTAATTTATTTATTAGCAATAATAATTATCGGCTAAATATTTAATTATTTCAACGAAACCTACCTAAATATGGTGTGTTAAGGATTCTAAAAAGCCGAAATCTCTTATTCTTTATCTTTTTCCAATGTAGTCAAAATAAATATTTGTTATATCAAGCCTTACTCAAATACAATACTTTTATATGTTGAAATCTGTTAAATTACAAATGTACTTACAATACAATAGATTATTGTGCAGTTGCCAAAAGTCTTAAAAATTTCCTTTAAGTTTTATTAAACTTGTGCATGTACAAATTTCTGTTTCAATTTTTGTTGCTGTTTGCTAAATAATTTCCATTTAAAACTAGCGTATTTGTAACTGTACGTAATTATTGCAACAAAATATTATACTCCTTGGAAAACAAGTAAGCATTATGTCATATTTTGAAACGACAGTTTGACGTATTACAAGTTTATCTACAAACAATTTTGCTTCATCTTGAATATTTTCACTGTTATTAATTATTATTTTTAAGATTAAAAAGTTATTTTATGTGATTTGCCAGATTTTAATTAGTGTAACATGCCGTTTACATTTACAAATAGCGAACAACCCGACGTTCATTTTATTTATGGGTTCGCAAATGGGAATTCAAGATACGCAGCTAGGGAGTATCGAAGAAGATTTCAAAATAGACGACAACCTCATCATTCCGTTTTTGTGAGTATCCACCGTCGATTTGTTAACCAGGGTTTGAAAAATGTACCCGGGGGCCGACAGAACAACCGTGGACGAGATAGAGACCGTATATTGCGGGAATTTAATAGGAACCCAACGACAAGTACTCGACGTGCTGCTATTGCTCTTGGTATTTCCCAAAGTAAAATTTCCCGGGTTTTAAAACGGAATCACAGACGCCCATATCATTTTCAACCTGTTCAAGGTTTATGTCCAGGTGACGCTGAACGAAGACTTACTTATTGTAGGTGGGTTCTTAACTCCATTCAAAATAATAGGGATTTCTTATCCAATATACTGTGGACTGATGAATCTTGTTTTACTCGTCGTGGTATAGTAAATTTTCACAATCTGCATGTATGGGTACATGAAAACCCACATGCCATTCGACCACGAAGTTTTCAACATGAATTTAGTACAAATGTCTGGATTGGAATTTACGGCAACCACGTGTTTGGACCTTAGTTCTTGCCACAACGTGTAAATTCAGAAAATTTCCTACAATTTTTAGAAGAACACCATGGTAATATATGGGAAGTCATTCCTTTGAATTTAAGAAGACAGTCTTGGATTCAACTTGATGGGTGCCCGGCCCATTATGGCAGAAATGTAAGAAATTGGCTAAACAATAACTATCCAGGGAGGTGGATAGGTCGTGGAGGTCCAGTGGTGTGGCCTCCCAGATCCCCCGATTTAACACCACTTGACTTTTTTGTGTGGGGATTCATTAAGGAAATAGTGTATACCACTCCGGTTAATACACTTGAGGAACTTCAAAATCGCATTAGAGATGCTTGCAATGAAATAAGGGTGCATCATTTAGTTAACTTAAGACGTTCTATGATACGTCGCAGTGAAATGTGTATTGAGAAGAACGGTTTACATTTTGAACAAAGTATCTAATTTTATGTATGTAGGTACTAGTGTTATTGTTATTAATTCTTGTAATTGTTATTTATAAATCATTATTGCTAACAATTGTTATTTATTCCACAATTATTATTGTTAATTAAATATTGCTATAAATTCAAAAATGTTTATATCTCCATAAACATTAACATCAATGTTCATCTAATGTTTTTTTTTGTAATTGTAATTACTTGGAAAGAGATAAAGAGATTTCGGCTTTTTAGAATCCTTAACAAACCATATTTAGGTAGGTTTCGTTGAAAGAATGAAATATTTAGCCGATAATTATTATTGCTAATAAATAAATTACTTAATTTAGTACCACATCAAACACTAAAAATCAAAATAACTAGGAAACGCACAGGAATTTCGAAACAGAAGAAGGGACATTATTTTTGTTAAACTGTATGTAGATAATGAAAATAACAGTTTTTTTTAAATAGTCTTTGGCGTAGAAGTTCTGTTTACGAAAAGGGTGGAGCACCCCTTCCACCCCGCCACTGTGCAAGTTTTTGAACATTCTTACCGCTTGTTTTATGCTCCTTAATTAATAGGCATTATCCCCCAAACATGAAAAAATCTAAGCGTTCGTTTATAAGTCATAAAGAAAATTCGAGAAAAAAAAATTATAATAACGACATTACACTGTCAGAGAAACAACGGCCAATATCTCGAAAACTGTCATAGTTAGAGCAAAATTACAAGAGATCAAAATTGTTACTAAGGGGCCGTTATTTTAGAAATATGTATCAGATAATGTCAGTGGCGTACGAAAAAAAAGTTCTATTATGCAGAATAGTCGAAGTACCCGAAAAAAGTAACATCCACTATAGTATTTTCGACAGGAACAATACAACATGTTGATCCTATGCAGGTTAAGATATGTGTAAAAAGATATTTAGTGAATATATCATTCCGTTCAGAAAATATTACACATTAATGTAAAAAAAAATTAAATTTTAACACCCTGTATCTTCCTTAGGAAGCTAGATCGGCCATATCTTTATAGGCACTTTTCTTTTTAAAAACGTGCGTTCTATTCCCTGTTAAAGTTTGTCTACAAAAAACTGACTCACCCTGTATATATATATATATATATATATATATATATATATATATATATATATATATATATATATATATATATATATATATATATATATATATAATGTTTTTTGTTAATTTATTTAATACTTTTATATTAACAAATTCTAGATTGTAGAAAGACGTTCTGTGCCTTTCTTGTTATTACATGCATTAGGATTTTTTTGAATATAAATTGATTCCACAATTAGGCGTGTTTTATAATTTTGTTCTTTATTAATAGCTTTAGTATTTTCGTAGTTAAATTGATGACCTGTTTCATTAGAATGTTTTTTTAGAGCTGTAATATTAGCTGAATATATGTGACCTTTTAAACGTTCTTCAAAAGTTGCATTTTTTGACCAATGTAGACTTCATCATATTGTTTACATGGAATTTCATATATACAGTGTGTAGTTTTCCAAGTGGATTTTTGTCTTTTAATGTTGTATAAAGGAATTTTAAGTTGTTTGTATTTTTGTGTGCTGTGTGAATATCATATGTTTTTAAAATGTTTGGAATATTTTCTGATAGTTGTGGTATATTGGTAATGCAATATATGTTTTACGAGTATTAGTTGCATTGATTAGTGGTGGTGAAGAATTGTAGTATTTGTGAATTCTGTCTTTGAAAATTTTGTTGATTAGAGAAAAAGGATAGTTATTATATATTAAAACATTTTTTGCTTTTTCTATGCATTCTTTTCTAAAAAACGTTAGTTTTATTGATCTGTCTGCAATACCAATTATTACAGTTTTTTATGGTTGTAAGGGTTTTTTGAGTTGAAATTGGTATATACCAGACCATGTTGTTTTTGTATTCCATTTTGTTAATATTTCAGTTTTATTATTTATAAGAGTTGTCTAAGAAATTTATTGTATTTTCTGATTCGTTTTCAATTGTAAATTGTACTTTTGGATGGTAACTATTAAATTTATTTAGGATAGAATTTTTATGTTCAGTTGGAAATGCAGTTATGCAATCATCAACATAACGTTTGAAAAATGATATTTTATAGTTTAATGTTGGAATTATGGTTTTTTCTAAATCTTCTAGTACTAATTCTTCGATTGTACTGGATATTGGTGAACCCATTGCACAGCCATATGATTGTTTGTAATATGCATTGAAAAAAATGTGCAATTTAATGTGAATTCTAAGGCATATAAGAACTCTAAGCACATAATTTTTTATTTCGTTTCAACGTTTACTGGTTATATTTTTTACCAGGTCTATTGGTATATTGGTATATAGTGAAATTATATCTAAAGAGAAAAGTTTTTCTTGGTTATTCAATTTTATTGTATCAATAAATGTTTTGAATGTCCAAGAGTCCTTTATATAATGGTTTGTTTTTCTAACAACGTTGTTTAGAATATTTTATAAAAATTTTGCTAAATTATAAAATGGACCTTGAACATGTGAAACAATAGGTCTTAATGGGATATTTGGTTTATGTAGTTTTGGTAGACCATAAAATTTAGGGGGAAGATAATTATTAATTTTTAAAGTATTAGCTATATCTTTTGTGATATATTTTTTAGTTTCCCATTTTTTTATTAAATTATTATTTTTGTTTGATATTTTTTTGTTGGGTTATTTCTTAGACGTTGATAGGTATATTGTATTATCATTTAGCATATGATTAATGTTTTCTTTGTAATCACTTGTGTTCATGATTACAGTTTTGTTTGATTTATCTGGTTTGAGAATAGTAATTTGAGGGTTATTTTTTAAAAAGTGTCGAGTATCCCTTATTTGTTTTTCTAATTTTTTTGTTAATTCATTTTTATTATTTGATTTATTTTTAAAATTATATAAGTACTACATTATTAATTTTGGATCTAATTTCATTTTTTATAATATTTGGTTTAGCTTCTATTATATTTTCAATATTTGCTATTATATTTGAAATTGGTAAGTTATTTTTGTTGGTAGTTTGGACCTGGATTTATATTTCATTAATGTTATTTGGGATTATTGTATTTGAAAAATTTTCAACTCAATTTTCAAGGTTATTATTTTGTTCATTATTATTGTAATTTTGTTTTTGTTCTATTTTATAAATTTTTGTTTGTTGTTTCTTTTTATAATTTAGAAACTGTTCTATTTTTCTATGAAATTGATTTAAAAATTTATTAATTAAATTTTGAGCAGTAACTGAAACTAATATTTGATAGATATTGTTTAGTTTTAGATTTAATGATTTTATATATTTGGTGCAATCTGTTAATAATAGATTTGTTAATAATTGAATTTACTTACTTTGTAATCGAATTTCTTCTCTATATATCTACTTTGTAATGTGATATATTTAAGGTTAAATCTCATAAACTGAGGTGTTAGTTGTTTGTGTTTACACTTCTAATCTAATCTTCCTATCTTTCTTCTATTTGCTGAAACATACTTCATAGCTTTTTTGGCCATCTATTTTCCTCCATACTCATTACGTGTCCATACCACAGAAGTTGTTCTGTTTCTATCCTGTCTATAGTCGTATAATATGTTCTTTTTACGCGCCTTCTAATTTCTTGAGCTTAAACCGACGCTCTAGCCTGGATACTACTTGCTCTCCTTATGTAACCCATCTCTACTGTCTCAACTCTTTTACTATTTCTGTCCGGATAGCTGCCAGCACTCTGATCCCTATTGATGTTTATCATTTTGGTGTTTATTTTAATGTGATTCAACTAAAGCAACGAGTTGAACATTTGTACACATTTCTGACCTTGTTGCCCTATACCTTATATCACGATTGGATGTTCCCCCGCTTGATATCATGCTCCCTAAGTATTTATACTCTTCACATTTCTTTAACTCTCTTAATTGCAGATCAGGGTCTTCCTGCTCATCTCCTATGAGTAGGTATTCTGTTTTCTCTGTGTTCATATTCATACCCCATTTTTCATATTCTTCTAAAAGTTTTCTTAGCATGTAATCAATGTCTTCTTCACAGTTTGATCGTCAGCAAAAAATAGAGCTTAGTTATCCCCAATACCAATTCCCATTCCTGAAACTTTCTTCCTCCAATTTTCCAAAGCTTCTTGAATGTATATCTTTCTATACAAGGTGGGTGATATACTCTATACAAGGTGGGTGATGACAGCATCCCTGTGTAAGACCTTTCTTGACCTTAAATGGTTTGGAGATTTTATTTCCAACCTTCACGACGCTTCACGAAGGAGGGATCTAAAGAATAGAAATAGAAAAATAAATAGATCCCTCTCCTGTTCTATAACAGGAGAGGGATCCCAAATTAACTGATACTTAGGTCTGGATGGACGTTGATGAAAAATACCTTTTATTAGTTTATGTTCTAAACTAATGGAAAAACCCAGAGCTAATACAGAACTATGTGAGTTGTGTGTTGAAAAAGATGCACCACGTACGCGTAAAAGATTAAACATAGGCATAACAATGCCTACTTGTATAGAAAATCTGCCATTTATGAAGATACGAGGAATGTAATCCTGTTGAGGGGAAACCGGTACGATTCTAGAGGTAGCACCATCATTAATGAATTTATTCAAACATTTTGAAATTATCGAAAAAGGAGAAAATCGTAAATGAATCTGTCCATGAAATGGTAAATGCATCTACTGCAATAAAATTGGGATCTGGCTTCCAAGAAATGTAACGGCCATATTTGGCATTCAACATGGTTGCAAACAAATCAATGGATCACGGATTGCTAAAAAAAGTTGCAGATAGAACTAAATGTATAGTCTACTAGGGTACATGCAGTTTGAATATTCTTTGATCTTTATTCAATATCCGCTTGTAAAATGTGTAACACCTGTAATTAAAGAAAGTTACATTACCTTAATTAAAGGGCCTCTCATCCAGGAGATGTGACGTAATGAATTTTTTGTTGTTGCCTATCGGCTGCTCAGTTAAATACGGAGGTCGTGGATAAGTGGATTTGCTAGAGGCTTGCCCTTAGATACCTTTAGATAATATCACCAGAAAAATCACAGCTTGACAATGACCGGCTTGATCTACTCCTACTTAAAATTTTGTATAAAAATATTTGGACGCCAGGTCAAGAGTACTTAAATAGTACAGAAGACCGCAGAAATGATCAGCCAATAATTATCAGCTGTGACCCCTCTTGTGACTCAGACTTTTCCCAGAGAAACAAAAGATAAAGATTTTTTAAAAACAATATATTACAAAATATTTATATTACCAGTTGATGGTTCACAGTGATTCTTAAATTAGAATTAAAATTTACAATTGGGTTGCCTGAGAGGCGTTAAAACGACTCTACTATATTAAGTAGCCTGAAGGGCTTTAGGTTAAAATAATAAAAAAATGTTCACTCTTGACACAAGGTCAAGTCGAGAAATTTATCATTTACAAGAAAAGTGAATTGTAAACCTTTGAAAAAAAGTAAGTGGAAATATTCCTTAAGACCTGGTAATTCCTGGGGGCAATTAATTATACAAAAATACCTTTTCTCTTTTCTGGAGATCCCCTCGTGAATGTGCTGGGTTTCCTAGGATCCTAGGCTGAAGCTTCGGCTTGGTGGTTCAGCTGAGCTGAGACGTAGCCTCTAATGGTGATGTACACCGCAATGGGTGGAATGCCGGCTGCAGGAGGAGATACCTTCCAGTCTGACGTTCAGGAATAGGTAATAATGGTCTGCTCTGCTCACCAAAGGAATTATATCTCGGTCATCCAGGTGTGGAAGAAAAATTAACCAGTATCAGGTTTTACAAATTTGGACGGAAAATATATGTATAAATTCCCGCTTGATCCGGATATCAAGAGTGAAATTTATACTAAAATGAATTTAAATAAAATAACTAGATTAATAGTTCAAAAATATGAGTTTTAATTATATACAATATATTGTAATGTTAAATATTGGAAGTAAATTTTGATAAAATTCCCAAAAATTGAGATTAGACTTTATCAAAGTAAAAAAATAATATTATCAAGACAGGAATGTGGTATGCAAATTTTCAGTATACGATTAAATAAAAAATAAAAAAATGCTGCTTTTTGCCGATGCAAAAGATAAACAAATACCTATGGCCTACGCCGTCGAAGTAATATCTTCTAAATAAACTAAAAGTATGCTACCATTCGGTAAAACAGTATCTTTGATTCTTAATTACCACACTAAAACACCGAATATATATCTTCGCGAACGTAAGCCACGGTCAACGAGCTCAAGCAAGCAGGTCTGCAGAAAAAGAATGATTTTTGCGGACATCGCGTATAAATTTGTTTGCTGGGAGCACGCGACACTAGCGGGACGGAAAGGTAGGGATAACGGTAGATGGTGAGTCGCGGTAAATTTCTACAAGTTCGCGCGGTTTTATTTCAAATATTTGAAATAGGAATTCAAACATTAGCCATAAAACGGAACGGAATTTATTTACGTTACAAATGCATCTGGTATTTACATAAGAAGCAACAATTAAAATATTTCTTGCTTCCCACCACTGCCAAATGTATCTTGATGTCGGGATTATTTTACACTTCCCATCCGATTAATACAAGCGATTGCTGTGGTATTATCGATCCCAAGAAGAATTCTACAATTAGAAAGATCTTATCCAAATGATTGCAATGCATCGAACTCCAAACAATGTACGTGATATGGCTGCACACTTGAATGCCAGAAACATTGTGTTGTTGTTCCATTGCATGATGCTCCCTAACCAGATGTTGATGCATCTGAATAGATCGGGAAATTTATAAAAAATAAAAACAAGTGTGTACAGTAAATAAAAATTAGAGGTACTACTACGCTACATAAATCGCATTTTTTCACTTTTTGGATTTTGACCATTTTCGAGACCGCTCTAGCGGCGAAATGATCAGCCATAGAAAAACATAAAATGCATTAAAAGTGTAGGGAATTTTGTCTACTTTAATTTTATGAAGGATGATCTTTTCAGTAAAACGCATAGTTTTTGAGATGTAGGCGAGAAACCGAAAAAAGCGCCAGAATGTTTATTTTTTTTGCAAAATATGAAAGCGACCCAAAAGCATAAAGGGTGAGAAAATTACGAATATGGCAAATCTTTCCCCTATTTGCCTTTCCCACTATTCTAGCCGATGAGTAACAAAAATGGTACATTTTATTTTTCTGAAAATGCAAATTAGAATTTATTTTTACGAGTATTTTTTATTTCATTGAGTATTATGCAGTACCTATACACTTCATAAAATATATAAAATACTATCGGATGCTACATATTATAACACAAAAATATTTTTTTATCGGCATGCGTTTCTCAATTGTATACATTTCGGTAAATGTCTTGATGTTACGCGGGCAAGTTTTCAGGAACGAACTGTCTACCCTGAATTCTCCTGCTTTATGTGAGTTTTTCCCCTAGCAATTTTCCCGAACCAATGGAAACTCGCGTCGCTTTGTTCCGTGGCCAATAAGCGACGGGAATGGAACGATAAAAATACTCCGGCTCCATTATCAGCCATGATAGCGAGGCAGCCTCGCTCAGACTGATTCGTTTCATAAATTTAGTTGATATGCTCCCCGGAAATGCCGTCAGTTATTAATAAGTATGCTCATCGCTACGAGGAAGATCTAGCAATAGAGCCGGAGGAAGTAATGGTCTTTATAATTGGTTGTATAAAGTGTTTTTTCAACAGCTGAGTCAATGGAAACATTCGGCAGAATTCTTTTATACGATTGCATTTTGGTTTTCGAGGACTGGGTTGATTTTAGTAGCGTTACATTTTTATGGGCATGGAAGTTACCAGAAAAGTGTCGGGTAAGGTTTGTCGTCAGAAATGAGTCAGTCAGTCGTTAGAAGGCGCGACACTCATGGGGATCAACGTTTTAAATAAATTACAAATTACTTTATCAGCCACTTTTATTCCAATAGCAGATGGTGCCGAACAGTTTATGCTAAAGTCTGAACCATGTCTTGGGGTTAATATTTCTAGTAAAAAATTGTTTCTTAGGTGGTATTCGAACCCAATCCACTAAGGAGTATTCAGTTGCAAGCTAGATAGGCAAGCTTTTTAATGGAATCTGTTTTTATAATAGGAAAAGGTATTAATTTTGTACTTTTCTTTTTTGTTCCGACTAATAACATTTCACGTCAGTGCCTGATATTCCTTCCAGTTCAGGAATGTTAAATATTAAATATAAACAACAACATAGCAAACTTTAAAATAATACATAGAACATACGGAGCATAAATAAAAACCTCGACGAGTTCAAAATATTTCTAAAGAGCATAGGCACAAAATTTTACTGTATTATTTTGACAGAAACATGGAACATACAGGATACAACTTTATATAACCTAGATGAATATGATATATGATATACAATCAGGGAGATATAAATCAGAACGATGGTGTTGTTGCATATATTAAATCGAATTTACAATATACCTACCGTGTTATTCTTATAGGTGAAATTAAAGCTCTCAGAATTACCCTAAGAGAGAAAAAGAAAACGGCAGAAAATAAAACTAATAAGTTATGCATAGCATTGTGTGTAATTGCTTTTGGTCGATATGCCTTTTTAGAAGCTGTTTTGATACAACCTATATAGAATTCCTTTAAACGCGATAGTCACTCATGCCCGCTGTCTTGACTTTCCGTAGTTAAAACAAAGCCGCAGTCTTCATTGAAATTGATTGATTGCCATCTGAGGTACTAACACGTTTAAACGAATTCTAGTATATAGTCACTTCAAAAGTGCAGCAGAAATGTGTTTGCACGTCTCGGACAATCCAGCGCTGCATGAACATTTAAATGTCCCTTGTTTGCTTGCTTTCTACGTTGCCTTCCACAAAGATCAGTTTGCCATTAATTTCATGGAAGCTCATTAGAAATGCACTGGTGTGAAACCAAAAAACAAATGCTTACATAAACCTGTATAAAATTAAATTTAACGTTTAACATATCTTCAGTTTCACTCACACATCTACTGTCTGAAATAGCATCTACTACTAGCGTCTTTCTAATAAGAATGTGTACTTCAACGACCGGCAACCCTGGCCTACCCAATGTTTCTCATGGGCGTAGGAATTTTTTTCTCAGGGGGTTGAAAGTAGAATTTTTATATGCATATTTTAAATACCACAGCTGATATTGAATGCAAATTTCCACATCACTCATGAAGTATTGCTTTCAGCGCGTTACCATTTTTTAGTGGGTGGTTCGCCAGTAGCCATATTTCCCACAAGAAACAAAAATATATATGTACAAAACAGCGAAGTAGCCATGAAAAATAAACTTTAAAACGGAAAAATAAAATAAATATATATTCCAAAATAGAGCCAAAAATTCTCAACAATAAAATAAATATACCTATATTCCAAAATAAAGCAAAAAATTCTCAACAAAAAATAAAAACAATAAGACAAATAAAATAAATCACCTATATCCAAAAATAAATTAAAAAATGATAAACAAAAATGTTAAACAAAAACAGTTGTCATGCTCCAATGTTGAATCGCCATCAGGAGAGGATTCTTACGATATCAGCGAGGAGACATCTGATGCAGCGCAGTTAGAACAATTTACTTGTATCTAGTAGGAATAACAGGAGCAGAAAAAGAAGAAGTTCCATTAGATAATTATCACTCAGGCGAATAGTTTTCCCCAATTACTCATAATTAACACCGCTTTCATAATTTTCAATGGTACCATTTTGTATTCAATATAATATTATTTAATTAAACAGAACCACAATAGATCGTGGCATAGGCCTACCGGGGAAACCAAAAAACACGCGTGGAAACGTGTGCATGTATGCATATTAAAGAAAACACAACTTTTTCAACTTTTTGATTCGCTATATCTCAGCAATGGTGATTCTTAGTGAAGAAAGTGTAAGAATAGTTTTTATAGATACAAAAATTGCATTGACAAAATTGTAATTTTGTCCGACCTGTTTTTATGATAAAACTTATCGTTTGGCTAAAAAATGCAAAAAACCGATATTTGCGAATTCTGACCATGATTAATTTTTTTTGTAGATGTGGGATCGATGGGGACTTTTCACATTTCATTTATAATAGCGTTCCCAACATTCGTACTAATTTGCAGCTTTATGCCAATTATTGTAACCTTGAATGTCTATTATGACCGGGCTATACAGCATATGAAAATGATTTTATTATATTAATTGTTATAAAAGAAATAAAATAACAGTTTTTACAAATGTATGTTCAAATAGTATGTTGAAAGAAGACAAAAGTACAGAAATGATGTATTAAACTCTTTTATTCTGTATGACTTTGTATAAACAAAACAACAATCAGCTGATCGTTACTTGTATGATCGCAATGCTACCAAATGTGCTATGGTAGTTTTATTCCCCAATAGAAAGTAGAAATATAAATTGTCGACATTTATAATATGGAGTTATGGAGAAATTATTTTTAATTTAGAAATATTTTCAATTTGTCTCAACGATAAATAGGTATGTTAGTGGCGGCTCCTCAAAGGAGGCAAGGGAGGCTAAGCCTCCTTATTCCAAATTTAATTTTTATAATTCTTTTTAATTTTTAAGTTGTTTTTTATTATATATGGCATGTATACAGAATAATAGATACTGAAACAAAAAAATTGTTTTTGCTGGACAATATAGTATATTAATCTAAGTGTATTTTCACGACTGACTATAGCAAAATATAACTAATTGACATAGCAAAGTCTATTATTTCTCTATTTCCTAACTATCATTGTAGACCACTGACCCTGACAAAATTCAAAAAATTTTGCTTCCGGCGCATTTTAGGGCTCCATAACTCTCAGGGGCGTGTGATTTATAGAAGCAGTACATCCTTAACTTTATTGTTTATTAAATTGCATTATTTAAGACCCAGTTTTTTTAATGGACAAAAACGAGTTCAATTATATTATTATACGTAATTTTTAAATATCACATTTATGTCTCGGTAACGTTTGACAAGGATGTCATGTTCAAGTAAACGCGACCACACACGAACGTGTAATGGATATAAATAATATGACATACAATTAGTTTATTTACATATACAAAGTCAGCCTGGAGTGGTCGATAAAAATAGGAACAAAAAGACCATAGATTAAACTTTAAAATCATAGTTTCTTTTAACAGTCAAATACGGCATTTGTTTAAAAAATCACTTACTGTTAATGGTTTAAATGCGTGTGTCCCTATTATTTTAAATAAAATTTTATTTGAAATTAACAACCTCGTTTAATTGCTAATGCCTATCTAGATGAAACAACCGAGTTACCCGAGTTACCCTACAAGTAGGTTTTAGGAGGTTTCTTAATAATTACTTCCCTTATTTTAAATCTCTGTACTGAGTTACCCTACAAGTAGGTTTCAGGAGGTTTCTTAATAATTACTTCCCTTATTTTAAATCTCACCGTACGCCACTGGCAACTCTACCTTATAGATAATGTTAGCCTCCTCGAATCATAAGATGATTACATAATGAGCCGCCACTGGTATGTTTGTGTTTTCTGAAATTTACATAATGTAATATTTACGTAATACACTGTAAAAAACACTTGTGTAAAATTGCACAGAATATCATTGGCAACTTCATAACCCACGATTTTCAGTGTAAAATGCCAATGTATGGTTACCAGAAGCATGTATTATATTTCCTGTCGAAAATAATACATAGTATTTATGAAAATCTACATTTTACTTTTGTATATTTACATGTGACAAATGTTAGTTCATATATTGTGGATGTAATTTTTCAGATTATTTATGTACAATAATACTAGTCTCACATTGTATTTTCAAATACGTGCTTTGTGTATTATAGTTTATATTATGTGAATTTACATTCAATATCAGTATTTGTACAAGGGGGAATAGTACTGAAATATACATTTCATTTATGTAAATTTTCACATCACATATGTTAATTTATATATTGTGGGTGTAATTTTGCAGATTATTTAGGTAAAATACCAATTTCACATGGTATTTTCACATATAGTTTGTAACATTGAAATATGAGACATAAAAACCCGAACAAAAAACCTTCATTATATCGATTCCTTCACACGTGCTACCGCATTTTTAACAGCGTTGTCAATTATAACCGATTTCCAGGAATTTAATGAAAAACAAATGATTTTATATACATCGCCCATCACATTATGACATTATCATGTAGTATAACAAAATATTGATCACACTATATACCTTTTGTCATATCATAAAACAATTGGATGGAGAATGTGATGCAGAATAAGAATGTTTCACATTCAAATATTACGGATCCATTTTACACGTTCCTCGGCCGTGTGACATCGACATCATTGGCTTTCATTGGATGCCTAATTGCCTAAATTGCCTAATACCATCGGACGTTTTGTGGTAAAGTGGGGTGAAAATTAATTCTTGAAATAGATGTAATACAGTTATTCTTTAATTTAGTGTATTATTTTCATGGGTTTTGTGTTAAAATTGATTAGTTAAATACCGATTTCACAATATATTTTCACATACGTGATTTGTATGTTATCTAAATTTTCTATTATGTGAATTTTCTATTATGTGAAGACATAAATACAAAATCGGAACGGAAAAGTTACTTTTCCGGTTTAGGACGGAAAAAAAATATAATATGGAATAAAAACTGGCGCGGGAACGTTACTTCCTCGTTTTAGAACGGAACAGTAACCGTGTAAAATTCCTCTACTTTTAATGGAATTATACATATTTGCTTGTATTGCACCGAATTCTCAATCAGCGTTTGTAAAATTCCTCTGTTAAATGTAATATAAAAAAAATGCAAGATCTTTTATGGAATTATACATATTTGCGCTGGATTACAATAAATTCGCAATGAGCGTTTGTAAAATCCCTCTGCTAAACTTTAATACGTAAGACTTTCTGTGCAACTATACATATTTGCATCGAATTACAGTAAATTCACAATCAGCGTTTGTCAAATACTTCTGCTAAAATGTGCTATGTAAGACTTTATGGAATTTTACATATATTTGCATCGGATTACAGTAAATTCGCAATCAGCGTTTGTAAAATTCCTCTTCTAAATTCAAACTTACTTAAACATGACTAAGGATATTTTTAAAACTAAGGATATTTGACATGATTTGGAAATTTTCTGGCTAGTCCATGTATATTTACATTATTATGAATGTAGATATACATCCATTTTTTACAGTGTAAGTAATCTAATAAAATCACGATATTAAAGACATACATAATACGATATAATTTATCAGCATTTTTGTAATTCCACAAGAAATGCAAATATTCAAGTTCAATTACCTTGACAATATTTTTGTGGTTGTGAAAATCTACCTCAATTTATGGGCATCTTTGGTAATCACCAATAATTGTTATGGCCCATTACGTTGTAGGTATATAACCAAATTGTAAAACATCAAAGTTATATTATCCAACCGTTTTAAAAATCTCGTAAATGCTGGATTTATGCCTTATTAGTATTGCTTTGCTCTTTATACCTATATAGCAATATAGTCCAGATGTAGCAGGCATTTGATAAAATGTGTATATAGCCAGTAAACCCAACTAAATAATTTATATTGCGGCAATTTACATTTAAGAATAGTTTCACTGTATGTGTTGCCGACAAAATTTCAGGGATGAATTACCTATGTAGTTTATACTATAATGTCAGATATCTATTTATATGAACAGGTTATTCGGGGGGTAGGGATTATGTTAATATTTCAGAGATTTAAATTGATGAAGAATTCCTCACATTTCGGTGAAATAAAAGTCATAGCAAAATATAAACATAAATATAAAGAACCAAACTAAAAAGTTTAAAATGTTAATGACGTAAATGTTTGCGAAAAATGTTTGTTTTGACAAACGTAAATGTTTGTAGAAAGTTCTTAATCCTCAAGAATAGTAGGGATTTTAATGTTTTTTATGGATGTTTTTATATATTATTTGAAATAAGAAATATGGTGCACATAAATATTTATCTTGCTTAAACAATAATTAACTAGTCAATAAATATCATGGAAAATATTTTTTTTCGTGATATTTATTAAAACTGAATTATAAGTAGTGTTTAAAGCCTTTTTTTTCATTATCATATTACTTTATTATACCGGGTGGTCCAAAAAACGGATTTTTTATTTCTTTACCTAATAGTCTTGTTAATTTTTAACCGATTTTAATTGTTGAAATACTGAATTATAACTAAAAGATCGAGTTATAAGGTAATATAATCATATTTTAATTTCTTTTCATTTTGTGAATGGCGCTAGTCACCAAAGCTAGTGTTTCTTTGTGAATCGCAGAATTTTTGTTGTTGATAAAATAACGAAAATAGCAAATAAAATCTAATAAAATAGACGTTTATTAATATTTTAAGACCTCAAACATTAAAATCGACCCGTAGGTTCCTTAGATATACTCCATAATATGAAACCATTTTATCATAACTCCGCTGTAAAAAAAACGGATTTTATTATTTCTTCAATATTTCCGTTAGTTTTTAACCGATTTTGATAATTGAAAATCTAACTTATAACTATAATATCAAATTATAGTTATAAGTTAGGTAATATAATCATATTTTAATTTTTTTATAATATTGTATAGTTTGTAACATCGAAATATGAGACATAAAAAAATTTCAAAGGATAACCACAATTGCCGCAATGGGAGATCGGGGCAGTATAACTTGTCTTACAGCAAGCTAAAATCGTCACTATAAAGGCGCTTTCATTCAACAAGTTATTATGTTTTGATAGAATACTAATAACTAAACAATTTTTACTCAAAATCCATCAAAATAATACACTAAATTAAAGATTAACTGTATTACTTCTATTTCAAGAATTATTGTTGACCCTACTTTACCACAAAACGTTTGATGGTATTAGGCAATTTAGGCATCCAAATGAATGTCAGTGATGCCGATGTGACACGGCCGAGGAACCTGTAAAATGGATCCGTAATATTTAAATGGGAAACATTATTATTCTGCATCACATTCCCCATCCAATTGTTTTATGATATGACGAAAGGTATATACTGTGATCAATATTTTGTTATACTACATGATAATGTCATAATGTGATCGGCGATGTATATAAAATAATTTGTTTTTCCTTAAATTCCTGGAAATCGGTTATACTTGACTACGCTGTTAAAAATACGGTAGCACGGCTCCTTTTATCGATATAATGAGGGTTTTTTGTTCGTTGTTTTTAGGTCTCATATTCCGATGTCACAAACAGTAACTGGCGCTAGTCACCAAACTTGGTGTTTCTTTGTGATTCTCTGGAAATTATCTTGTTGATTATATCGGGTGGTCCAAAAAAACCGGATTATTTATTTCTTCAATAGTTTCGCTAATTTTTAACCGATTTTAATTGTTGCAAAACTGAATTAAAACTAAGAGATCAATTTATAAGGTAATATTGTCATATTATATATTTTTTTAATCTTATTGGTGGCGCTAGTCACCAAACTTGGTGTTTCTTTGTGATTCGCTGGGGATTTTTTTTTGATAAAATAATAAAAATAGTAGAAAATAGTAAAAAAAGAATAATAATAGAAAATAGTAAAAAAGTCTAACAAAATAGATATTTATTAATATTTTAAGACGTAAAACATTAAAATCGACAGGTAGGTTCTATAGATATACTCCATAACATAAAACCATTTTTTCATAGCTTTCCGTTTTCTTTATATCTTTCTTTTACATCTTTCCTTTATATAATATTTCCGTTAATTTTTAACCGATTTTAATAATTGAAAATCTAACTTATAACTCTAAGATCAAATTATAAGGTAATATAATCATATTTTAATTTTAATAATATTGTAGGTGGTGCTAGTCACCAAACTTAGTGGTTCTTTGTGATGCGCTGGAAATTTTCTTGTTGATAAAATAACAAAATAGTACTAAGTATAGTAAAATAGATATTTGTGAATATTTTAAGACCTCAGACACTGAAATCTACCGTGAGGTTCCGTAGATATATAATCCATAACATAAAACCGTTTTATCATAGCTTCGCTGTAAAAAAAAAACGGAGCGAGGTAGCGAATCTGCCGAAGAAAAAAACTTCGGTAGATTCGCTACTTTTTATCCAGTTCTAATTATTAAAAAACCGAATTATCACTGAAAGATCAGGTGTTATGAGGCAAAATCAACATAAATTAATTTTTATCGCAATTGTAGACTATGCACTAAACTTTCTTTAAGATAAGGTTTAAGGTTCTTTGAAGATAAGCTGGAACTTTTTTTATCGATAAAATAACGAATCTTTCGGTCAATTTTTAACCAAAAAATTTTTCGACCCAGCATTTTATAGGAAATTTTGCCCTTTTTTTTCATTTTGTTTCAACATTTTCGGCATAAAATTTTTTTTTTCACTTTTTTCTTCTTTAATAACCTATTGACAGATTGCTGCAATAAAAACCCGTGAACATCTTAGTTTCTTTCTATATGACATAATCAATATCCTATTTAGCATATGCAATAGCATATTACAGTAACAATTCAACTCAATGGTTTTTACCAATTTACGTCAAATTAGAATAGAGCCTTTCAGCGACAATAATTATGTCGGGTAAACGACCAAAAACTGCGATTTATTTTATATTTAACTGATAGTTGTAATTCCTTTTTAAATAATAACATATAAATATATTGATTTGAAGAATTATAGTAATAATTATTATATATTACACAATTCTAGTAGTAGATGTTATCACTATTCTCCTTTTCATTGGTGTTAAATTATGACAGATAAACGTCAAATAAATTATTGACACACTTGGCATTTAATTATATATTATTTGATTTTCATGCTCTGAGTTTTGGAGAAAAGATTTGGGATATTTAAATTCTTCGCAAATAACATAGGTGGTTGCATTGAAGGTAGTACATTCGAAAAAATAAATAAACAAACAACAACATTCTAATTAAAACAAAATAAAAATATTTTTCTCAATTTAAACTATCAAGACCTAGAAGCCTAGTATAGTTAAATTTAATAATAATTTAATCTGTTAGCCTTCTAGATCTAAGTTAATACTAGCCTTCTGTAATATATTTTGCAAAGCGATCTATTAAATTAGAGATGTCTAAGTTTGTTGCCGTTTTATTTTTTATAGACAATATTGATAAGTCACGTAATCATTGCTGACTCAAGATCGTTCCAAAGAGGCAACCGTTACAGGAAGGGTAAAAAATAAAAGAAAACCCGTATAAACAAAAGTCAGTTTCCATAAACGCATAATTCCTAATAGTAAATTCAAAAAGTTATCTTATTGACATATCTTCTTTAAGGTCATGTTTCATTAAATCGAAAATCATATGAAACTGCTTTACAAAGCGATCAGATAAAACTTTCGTATTTTTCTCATAATTCTTCAAATCTATGTAATATTTCTTCTATTGAGCTTACAATTAATTCAATATCGCGGTCAAAAATTTATTTCACGCCTAGTATAGCAGAAAATCTTGTAGTAATCTGATTGCAAATTATGTCAACAACAAAGTAATAAACTAAACCTTAAAAAACTCTTCTCTGTTTTCATGATCAAAAGAAAATTCACCAAATAGCTTTTTACTTTTCTTTACATTTTTGCCTGAAACATTTCGGTCCAATACCCAATTTGGTGGCCAGATCTATGGCTTCAGATTTAAATTGTTTATGATTCTAGATCCGTGTAGATTTATCTACACGGTCTAAAATTGTCGTTGCTTGATTCAAATCAATGTCAACTTTTTGATGCTAAATTAATATGAATCAAAGTTCCAAGCATAAAAATTGTAACAAAAATCAATTTAAAAGTAACTACTTATTCTTTTTTTAAGAGCTTCCGCAATTTAATCTCTTTTTGAAGATTTTAATGTAATCTCAATAAGAGCTTTTAAAATATCAAATTCAACAATTTAAAATTTCGAAACTATGGTTGGGTAGGTACTTGTAGACTTCGTGTCCGGTGATATGTCTGCCTCTGCACCGTTATAAGCAGCTCTCATAATATATAAATAAGTTATATAATGTATTCGATAATTATCTACGAACAGTTCGCTGTGGGCACGAAAGGCAAAGTTGCTTAAAAATAATAAATTCATAAAACTAGTTCAACGAACTAAACATTCTATAGCCGATTTTATAGTTTTATTGGGATGGTATAATAAAATTACCGGCTCTAATACGAATATGCTACCGTGACGCTAAAGGCATCAAGTTTTAGTGGGCCAATAAGAGTTTATAACATCGGCGGCAATATCGAAAGAAAGCACCCCATGGTTATCGGCGACCCTATATTTTGACTACTGAAGATATCTTAGAAGGTGTTTAAGAAATATTAGTGATTGTTAGCGTCGTTATCCACTTACGCCATAAAAGTTATAACAGCTATTAGTGATTATTAGTGAAATGTTCCTGAAATTTGCTGGAAAAGTTAGTTTCAGGCCATATTGTATCAAAGGTGGCCGTTATTTTATTGCCGGATTTTATGGTTACCTTCTCTTTAGATAGTGTGTTTGCCTACTAATAAGGGGACAAAAGTTAAGTGGATTTGCGTTTAATCTGCTAAACATACTAATTTGATAATAATGCCATATATATATATATATATATATATATATATATATATATATATATATATATATATATATATATATATATATATATATATATATATATATATATATATATATATATATATATATATATATATATATATATATATATATAAACTGCTGTTCAAAATTATCGCACCACGTTAATATTTGCTAAAATTTGAGGTCTCATAACTTTTTTACTTTTAGTCCAATTTTGATAATTTTTTTAGAATACTGTAGACAAAACGACTAATTTCAACTTGCATATCCTGTCTTTTGTTAATTGAGGACGGTTTAGGTATTATACAGGGCTAACTAAAAGCTTTTTATATAACCTTAATTTTAAAACACTCGGTGGAATAATTTCGTAACCAAATTCTTTAAAAATACCAATTTTTGTTAAGAACCATTCCTTTCCTACATTCTGTTTTTTGGTCCATGTCTTTAGATGCATTGGTTCAAAATTATCGCATCATCCAGAAATCAATTGAAGAAACTTTCAGGGTGAGAAAAAACATTTTTTAATTAACAAGAAAACAAAGAAATAAAATTATGTGAGCTGATCCCTAGTAGGTTGTATTGCCACCTCTAGCTCGAATTACAGCTTGAATCCGCCGTGGCATTGGCAAGTATTACGCATTGTACTCTGAAGGTGGGCCAACATTATTTTATTTAATTATTTTGGGGTTAGTATTAAAGTATTAAATGGGACATAAGTATCATTAGTACCAATGAAAAATTAAAGATTAAATATGCAGGCTTATTATATTTAAGAACAAGTGAACAGGTATATTATTATAAAAACTAATTTAAATATTGTTATTTTTGGTTGCAAATTTTAATTAGTTTAATATATTTTAATCTAATAATCCAAGAACAATCTTCTCGGATGCTTCTTGGCAAATACATCCACAACTTCTTCCAGAGAAATGTTTTTTGATATCTGTTTTTCAATATTTATTATTGCTAAAGTACAAAGCTTCTCATTAGTCATCGTCATCGTAAATAATTTTTTAAACGCCTTAAGCATGAAAATAATCTGACAAGCGGCACTGGATACTGGTATAGTAATACTTATTGAGGTTAATTTACAAGTTTCGGAAAAAGCCAATTTATATTTTTCCACCATATCCACGAACTGCATTATGGTTTCTATTTTTATTTTATTTTCAACTTCGTATTTGTTTTATAGTACTTGGTAATATTTTAAGTTCAGATTGCAGTCGTTTTAGATTGGAATTGTAGTGTTTGGCAAAGGCAACAATAATATATAAATAGGAAAAAAAAATATATCCGTAAAATTAGGGTGAAAGCAAGTCAAATCCCTAAATAAATCTTTATGAGACGAAAATCGAGTATTTAGCTCACTTAAAATTATATCAATGATATAATATAATGGTCTTATGTTTTCCAAATTTAAATTCTCAGTAATAACAAAATTTAAAAATTTTTTTGGCACTTTTTTGACACGTTTGTTAGTTTCATTTATATCTATATCGCATGAATTGGCTCTTTCAAAAGCTTCTTCATAAACCCCATTAAAATAACCGGAACTTTCCCTTTATAATGAAAAAAGGTACCTAACATTGTCTATAAGAAAAATTGCTCCCGACGCGTCGGAATTTTTATTTTGTAACATATCATTGATTACTTTAAATCTCATAAGAATCTCATAAAACATGTACAATTGGAAAACAAAAGAGAAATTTATTTGTGACAACAATCCTCTAGCCTCGGCCTTTTTTTCGCATCTTTCATTTTCGTTAGAAACATTGTGCAGTAAAACTGAAATCGCTTTCAATGACTTTTTAACTGCGAAACAAGCGTGAATTTGGCTCATCCAACGTGTGAAACAAATTCACTTTAATTCAACTGATTTTTGGTCTAGATAAATTTGTTTCTCAGTTTTTGTAAATTTAATGTGTATATTAGAGCCTGAACAAAAAACGTAGAATTTTTCTATGGTTTTCCAAGAATGAGTCAGGGTAGGCAAAGCCAGTTTTAGGTGGGCCATGGCCCCACCCGGCCCACCCCCTATCGACGCCACTGTTACATTGAAAAATATGAATAATAAGGAAGACACACTTACCAGTTGTAGATCTGGACATATATATGGAAACGAACCATTTAGAAGTTGTACAAGTTCTTTCACCTTCATTGGAGATCTTCAGAGTGATGTACGATTTGTTTTATTGATTTTATACTTGAATTTAAAATATTAATACTTCAACACTTTTAGTGACATTTTGTGACATTAAGTTTTAACGGAACTGAAATTCACATTTCAGTTCAAATTCACATTTCACATTTCAACACAAACCATTGAAATTCACATTTTAACACAAACCTATTTTACTATTTATTTTTGTTCAATTTGAACATATTATATATAAAAGCGTTAGGCGTATCTATAGTTATGCAGAAGATGTTTAACTTTAAAACGCATAAAATCTTGTAGAATCTATTAAAACAACTACTTTTCCTAGCTATATGCTAGAAAATATTGAATTACATATGCAATAGAATTCTGTAGCATCTAAAGAGGGAGTGATACAGAAATTGCTTGCTTAGTCAAAACTAAAATCAATTGTTGGATCTTATGTATTAATTGTTATTTCGAAAATTCGAAAGAAAAACCCAGTTTTCATCCTGGAATATACTTATTAGCTTTCAAGTTCTATGCTATTCATATCTGTTTTGGTGAAAGAAAAAAAATTAAAGTTTAAGATCTTATGGATAGCTGTCACAAAAATGTCACTAAAATGTCACAAAATGTCACAGAAAGTGTTGAAATATTAATATTTTAAATTAGAGCATTAATTATCAATAAAACAAATCGTAGATCACTCTGAAGATCCTCAATGAAGGTGAAAGAACTTGTGCAATTTCTAAGTAGTTCGTGTCCTTATATATGTCCAGATATACAACTGGTAAGTGTATCTTCCTTATTATTTATATATAATTTTAAGAAGGGATAGTTTTCACCCCTTAAAAACAAATAGCGCAAGTCGGACATATGTCACTTTTATAGTGAGGGTAAGATGAGCTTAATTCCAAATTTTGATGAAAATCGATGGAGGTTCAAAGAATCGGAGGTATAATAGCCTCTTTTATAACCTAACAACCCTAATTTATAGATATTTAAATTAATTAAAAACATATTTTTTCTAATTTTGACATTTAAAGGGTCACTCATCAAAACACGTTATAACGTTATAAGTCTATCGCAGCATCGATGATGAGACCTTAAATTCCCTTTTACAAAGTTCATTATCAAAGCGTCCTTCCAGTATAAAAACAGGTGCATACGTATTAGTAGAGCCTGGAAGAGCAGTAAATAAAAAAAATCGGGTACGAAATATAGATATGTAGGAGTCTGCCAAAGTGATATTGACCAAGATGATGAGGTTCAAATTCTATTCTCAAAAATATGTGACCAACGGGACCAAATCTTCAAAACACTATGACGTTAGGAAGTCTATCGCAGCAGCGATGATGAGACCTTAAATTTCCTTTTACAAAGTTCATTATCAAAGCGTCCTTCCAGTATAAAAACAGGTGCATACGTATTAGTAGAGCCTAGAGGAGCAGTAAATAAAAAAATCTGGTACCAAATATAGATATGTAGGAGTCTGCCAAAGTGATATTGACCAAGATGACGAACTTCAAATTCTATTCCTAAAAATATGTGACCAACGGGACCAACTCTTCAAAATGGATGAGAATGAGTCTCATATCACCACTGAACAAATTCTATCTGTTTTACCCGACCCAAGTTTCGAACCACCAGGTTCGACCTTTGCCAATACCGATTTTTTTTTCGATTTTACGTTTTACTGGATAGAGCTGGAACCTTTGATGTAATTATAACACTCGGAGTAGTTTCCACAAACACCAAAACACTTTCACTTCGCTCGACGCGCGTTTCGCCAACCAAGTTGCCATCATCCGGAGACGATTAAAAACTAATGTTAAACTAAACATCTACCCTATTTATACTCTTTATAATTAAATCATTAGTCACGCTTCACTGATTAGTTGCTAAGCAACGCGTAAAGCGAGCTATACGGAGGTCCCTTGTCGCTATTCATATTACTTTTACATTTTACAATTTTTAAGCTCTCAAATGCATCCAACTGTCTATTATTGGTCACATTTCTAACTAATCTTAAATTACTAATATCTATTCTATGATTGTTGTCAAAAGCATGTTGTGCAACACTAGACTTATCTGTTCTTACATATTTTAGATGAGCCATATGCTCTTTAAATCTGGTGTTAATTGATCGTCTCGTTTGTCCAACATATTTTCGATCACAATCATTACAACTAATTTCGTAAATCCCAGACCTTTCATTTGAAACAATTTTATCCTTTGGATTGTATAAAAGTTGTTGTAATTTATTACTCGACGAATGAATCGCTGTTATACCCACGTTTTTGAAGACCTTGCTCAAAACACGAGTAAACCGGGGTTCGTACGGGATGGATACATATTTTGGAGTCTCTATATCCTTTTGAAAGGTCGTAGAATTACGAAATGAGTCCTTAAATTTACGCTTCCTAATTAGTTTTTCAACTATATCTCTAGGATAACCATTACTCACAGCTATATATTTAATTAATACTTTTTATTTTTCAAACCTCTCATTACTGAGAGGGAAACTTAGTAAACTAGGCTGTGCAAAGGGCAAACTTTCAAATTCCTTAGTCAACCATTTTGATAAGTGGTAAGTCGGAGATCCAATAGACGATACTATTGGACGCACCGACTTCCCTGGCTTATGAATTTTTGGTAGACAGTACAATCTTGTCTATATTTGATCGAAAATATGTTGGACAAACGAGACGATCAATTAACACCAGATTTAAAGAGCATATGGCTCATCTAAAATATGGAAGAACAGATAAGTCTAGTGTTGCACAACATGCTTTTGACAACAATCATAGAATAGATATTAGTAATTTAAGATTAGTTAGAAATGTGACCAATAATAGACAGTTGGATGCATTTGAGAGCATAGAAATTGTAAAATATAAAAGTAATATGAATAGCGACAAGGGACCTATACCGTATAGCCCGCTTTACGCGTTGCTTAGCAACTCATCATTGAAGCGTGACTAATGATTTCACTATAACTAGTATAAATAGAGTAGATGTTTAGTTTAAGATTAGTTTTTAATCGTCTCCGGATGATGCCAACTTGGTTGGCGAAACGCGCGTCGAGCGAAGTGAAAGTATTTTGGTGTTTGTGGAAACTACTCCGAGTGTTTTGATTTTACGTTTATTATTATTATACTCTTCGCTGTTACCAGAAAAAACATCCAATCAATGCTCCATACTTTATTTATATCAAGTATTTGGTCGGTTACTGGCGAAGTGTCCTATGGAGTGTTACACATCTTACATTTTTATTATTATTATTTTGATTGTTGCTAATAATATTGTTGAAGGTTTCACGACTTACGATATATATTAGTGATGAATAGTGCATTTGTTAATTCTCGCTCGTATTTAACGTGCTTCCGATATATGTACTTCTATAAAAATCGCTCCCATAAATTCAGTAACTACTAAAAATTTAAAAATATTGCTTCGTATCCATTGTCAGGGTGGTGACACGAATCTCAATACGTTGTTAAATCGAACTTTATCCAGCCTTTGGGAAATCAGGAAAGCTATGACACTGTAGGCAATGCGGCGCTCAGCAACCCGTGATATCACGTTTCTGTGATTCTTATTCGCTACCAGGCGAAGATATTTATAATAGAGCGAAAGCACACACAGTTTTTATGCATTATTCTGTTTTCGGCTTTATCCAATCTTAATAATATAATTTGTCCCGCTGGGTCCGCTGCTAACTTAAATCTACTTCCAATATTTGATGTAAAAAGCTTGATAGTTGATTCTTACGGAATGCAGTTAGTTACCTCTTTACCATTTTTGAAAAATTCGTCCTTATATCATATACATAGACAGAAATGAAGTAACGCTTTTCACTACTTCCTGATACACCCTGTGGAGTGAACAAGTGATAATTGAAAACATTTTACCAAATTGTAGTCTGATCCTTTCTGAATATTTTTTCACTCTGACGTCTCAATTATTAGTAGTCCGACGAATTGCTGTAAGAATTATTCACAAGAGCTTAAAAGTGATTTCTATTTTTCGCCGTATCAATAGGGACCTAAGGATCATATTCAGAATGGGAGCCCATCGAATCAGTCACTTGTTTTACCCTGTGGGTTGAGGCCTCCACTTCTCGGGGGTGGACATGTTTTCAGTCAAAATAACCACGGAAATGGATACAGCGATAAATTTTAAGTCAAAAATGTTCTACAAAGTTTTTTCGATTTTAAGAATTTTTCGCTATTTTTCGATTTCGCTATTTTTCGATCGAAGATTCTCTTCAAAATGGGCGCCAGTCACAATGAAGAATAATTATGAAATATCTTGGCTATATTATAAAAATACGGTGGAAACACCTGTATTTTCTTTTCACAATATTTTTTTAATATTTGGGAAACTAAATTAGAGCACTTACCTCAGAGGATAACACTCGGAGTAGTTTCCACAAACACCAAAACACTTCGCTCGACGCGCGTTCCGCCAACCAAGTTGTCAACATCCGGAGACCATTAAAACTAATCTTAAACTACAAAATCTACCATATTTATACTATTTTCATGGTGACGTCACTAATGATATCACCGTGAAATTTACGCGTGACTAATCACGCTTCAATGATCGGTTGCTAAGCAACGCGTAAAGCGGGCTATACGGTATGATATCACTGTGAAATTTACGCGTGACTAATCACGCTTCAATGATCGGTTGCTAAGCAACGCGTAAAGCGGGCTATACGGTATAGGTCCCTTGTCGCTATTCATACTTCTTTTACATTTTACAATTTCTATGCTCTCAAATGCATCCAACTGTCTATTATTGGTCACATTTCTAACTAATCTTAAATTACTAATATCTATTCTATGATTGTTGTCAAAAGCATGTTGTGCAACACTAGACTTATCTGTTCTTTCATATTTTAGATGAGCCATATGCTCTTTAAATCTGGTGTTAATCGATCGTCTCGTTTGTCCAACATATTTTCGATCACAATCATTACAACTAATTTCGTAAATCCAAGACCTTTCATTTGGAACAATTTTATCCTTTGGATTGTCTAAAAGTTGTTGTAATTTATTATTCGACGAATGAATCGCTGTTATACCCACGTTTTTGAAGACCTTACTCAAACCACGAGTAAATCGGGATTCGTACGGGATGGATACATATTTTGGAGTCTCTATATCCTTTTGAAAGGTCGTAAAATTACGAAGTGTGTCCTTAAATTTACGCTTCCTAATTAGTTTTTCAACTATATCTCTAGGATAACCATTACTCACAGCTATATCTTTAATTAATACTTTTTCTTTTTCAAACCTCGCATTACTGAGAGGGAAACTTAGTAAACGATGGACAAGAAAATTAAAACTTGCCATTTTATGTTGATAGCAGTGGTGAGAGTCATTAGGGATATATCTGATCGTACTGGTATCTTTTCTATATATATATCAAATTCTAACCTATTGTCACTATTTTTAATTACTAATAGATCTAAAATTGGAAGTTTTCCATTATTTCCTAGTTCATATGTAAACTTTACAGAAGTGAAACGACTATTTAATTTGGAAATGAAGTTTTCTACATCCGCAAACTTAGTGTCAAACACGGCAAAAATGTCATCCACATACCTAAGCCAAATCATAGGAAAATATTCGAATTATTCTTTTGCTTCAGTTTCAAATCGACTCGTGAAGACATTAGCAATGAAAGGCGATAAACAGTTACCCATTGGGGTTCCTTGTTCCTTCATGTTGTTCATAGAACTTGTCATTGAAACGGAAGCAATTTTGTTTCATACAAAGTTTTGTAAGGTTTATATATTCTTCTATTACTTCTTTTCTATAGTTGTTTAATTCGAATAAATCCTCGTCCAAGATAGTCCAAGGTCTGTGGAATTGGTACACTAGGAAATAATGAACAAACATCAAAAGAAATCAAAATTTCACCCTCTTGCATTTGAATATTCTTGACCTTATCAATGAAATCATTCGAATTTTTAACTGAAAAACTAGGCTGTGCAATGTGCAAACTTTCAAATTCCTTAGTCAACCATTTTGATAAGTATTAAGTCGGAGATCCAATAGACGATACTATTGGACGCACCGACTTCCCTGGCTTATGAATTTTTGGTAGACAATACAATCTAGGTACAGTAGGGTTAGATACACGTAACATATTCTTAACAGGTGGAGTAATAAGGTTGTTACATGATTTGAGGGCATTTTTTATTTCAGTGGTCATTCTTGGTAAAGGGTTTCTAGTAAGTTCTTTATAAGGACCATTACTAATTAGGTTGTTTACCCGTTCATAATAGTCCTCTTTATCTAAAATAACAACCTTATTACCTTTATCTGCTTTTAAATAAAAACAGTCTTTTTCGCGCAATCTTTTGATAGTCTTTCTATGATTCTTTGAGCATGACTTTCTATTGTCTACGTTATTCATTATATTTTTAGAAATTTGGTTCCTGCAAGCCACTCTGACGAGACCCTTGGATGAATCAGGCAGATATTGAATTGAACTTTCAATCCCTGCCACGACATCATCCAAAATCTCATCAGACTCTACAGCAAAGTTTAAACCCTTGTTTACCTTGGAAACTACTCCGAGTTATAGTTACATCAAAGGTTCCAACCCTATCCAGTACCTCAGAGGATATTCAAAATAGGCTGAATTAATTTAATTAATATTATAAATTTTAACATTTGAATGGAAGCTCAAAAAACTCAATTATTATTAAAACTATAACATTCTCCAATTTTATCTTAATATATGATATATTTATAACATGGATTTTAAATCAATTTTGCATTTAAGAAGAAAAATATTAGTTTTTATTAAAAGGGACATTTATTACATAGGATACTATCTGGTGTATTAATACTTTTCAGAAAAAAACTCTAACCTGAGATAACCTACTATAGCTTATAATAATAGTACATGAGATATTTAATCCTCGATAAACAATGTTGCAGATATATAATTTTTTTTTAATATGAAAAAATTTAATAGTATATTATGTTATTCAAAAGACGAGATATGGATATTGGGGTGTAATTACCTTTATGCAGAGTTAATCCCAATAAACACTTAATCAGTTTCACTACCGCACCGACGTGATGAGCTCTGGTGGCACTATGATGAAGCTCGGCTGGGCGCTTTGCTGCTCGATTCTGCTATTAACACTGTATCTGCGAAATCTCCAAAATCTGCGAATTAATCCTCGTGGCACTATTAGAATTTCTTCGTTGATTTTACACACTTGTTGATTATTAAAAATTTATCTTTATTAAAAATTGACGAAACCTTAGGTACAAATTTCAAGGATACTGCCTAGCATATTTCAAGTATGATTTGGATAGCAGCCAATATTACTTAATTTACATTATCATGTTTACACAATCAGATGGAAATATATGTAACACAATTTCAAACTATTCATATAACTTTGTGATTATGGAAATAATTACTTGATTTATACTAATTCTTTTAGAGAAATGAAAAATACGTCAGGATCGGGTCTGTGCCTCTTACTCAACTGATAACGCATTGTAATGCGTTGTTACGGAAATCCATTTTTAAGAAACAAATATACTTCCTTAGTTAAATGTTACCTAATCAACCAATCAAATTCTTCTATTATATACACTTTTTATATTTTTACTACGAAGTATTAATTTTTACACATCACATATTAACATTATATAAATTAGAGCTGTTATTTACATTTTCTTCCTGCTCTAGGCATGTTAAAAAAACTTTGTGGTGTCACGTACGTTCAAACCTTACTCCCTGCTTCGAGATTAATCTCTAGAATCCCTCTTTATACCGTTGCTTTAATATATATGGTTTCAATTGTACCTACTTAGTTTGATCATTTTACGTAGTGAATCTGTTATAATACGTTATGTCGTACTTATCAGTGCCATTATGTAATTTTTCCGCTGAATTTTAATTGTAATTAATAGACTGCATGTCCAATGGGAACGTAGCTATTCAAACACTCGGTCGCATGCTATGTATCTCTTATGCTAAGCACGCAGTTTGCTTCAGCAGCTTCTTTGTCTGATGCATGCTAAATAGTTTATTTACATTTTACATTATTATCTACTCACTAGCTGACCCGACAGACCCTGTCCTGCCATTGAGAGTAACGGCGAAAACGGAACAACCCATTTATTATCCAATTATACAATTTTCTGCGCAATTTTCTAAATTTTTCGTTCCGTAATAACCTTCTACAAAGCATTAGAAAACTATTAAAAAAAGATGAATGAAATAGGTAAAGTTTTTCTGAAGTTACTCCGCGCGCGCCCGTCGCCGCACCGAAAGGCGCCTCCCACCACTTCCCCCTCCCACGACGCAATATCACAAGGGCTGCCTGTCGCGTGGGCTCAGAACGCGCGAGCGGGCTATTGCTATTTTATAAATTCGCGCGGACGAACTTGCGGGTAACAGCTAGTAATACAATAATTGTATGTCTATGAACCAACAGAATCTTACATATTCTTCTAGAAGCAAGTAATTGTGTTTATTCATCTTACTTACATAATAGCAACAAATTAAGAATATGTCAAAAGTAATGTTATCTCCAAGTGTTGAGTGAATATGAAAAGTTGTTAAAATTCTTTATTGTACATTTTACTGAACATGTTAAAAATATTAGGGTCCTAGAAGTAGAAGACAAATATGACATGCTTTATTGGGAATTTACGGGATTAGTAAGTTTGCAACGGGCAACATGCGAGCGGTATAAGATCAATAACTCTGAGTAGGATGAGAACGTTTCACACGGCCGAAAGAATATAAATCTTATATTTCGTTGCATATATATATATATATATATATATATATATATATATATATATATATATATATATATATATATATATATATATATATATATAAGTAATCTTGGGTTGGTAGCATTTCATTACATAGAAATAAGCAAATAGACGAATAAGAAGGAAAACACACTTACCAGTGCTATATCTGGACACACATACGGAAATGAACCACTATACACACGAAAACGAACCACTTAGAAGTTGTACAAGTTCTTTCACCTTTCTTGAGGATCTTCAGAGCAGTATACGATATATTTCATTGATCATCCATACTTGAATTTAAAATATTAATACTCCAACATTTGCAGTGACGTTTTATGACATTAGTTTTTGACGGAACTCATTCTTAGAATACACAAACCTAGTCTACTATTTATATTTGTCCTATTTGAACATATTATATATAAAAGCATTAGGCATACAGTTATCCAGAAGATGTTAAACTTTAAAATGCATAAAATCTTGTTGAACCTATTGAAAAACAACTACTTTTTCCAACTATATGCGGGAAAATATTGAATTATATATACAATAGAGTTCTGAAGCATTCAAAGAGGGAGTGATACAGAAATTGCTTGCTTAGTCAAAACTAAAATCATTTGTTGGTTGTATGTATTAATTGTTTCTTCGAAAATTCTCGAAAAAAATCCAATTTCCACCCTGGATATATTTATTAGCTTTGAAATTCTTATTTATTTTGTGATTATGCTATTCATATTTATTTTGTGAAAAGTAATCTTGGGTTGGTAGCATTTCATTACATAGAAATAAGCAAATAGACGAATAAGAAGGAAAACACACTTACCAGTGCTATATCTGGACACACATACGGAAATGAACCACTATACACACGAAAACGAACCACTTAGAAGTTGTACAAGTTCTTTCACCTTTCTTGAGGATCTTCAGAGCAGTATACGATTTATTTCATTGATTTTTTATTCATATTTATTTTCACAAAATAAATATGAATAGCAAAGAATTTCAAAGCTAATAAATATATCCAGGGTGGAAATTGGATTTTTTTCGAGAATTTTCGAAGAAACAATTAATACATACAACCAACAAATGATTTTAGTTTTGACTAAGCAAGCAATTTCTGTATCACTCCCTCTTTGAATGCTTCAGAACTCTATTGTATATATAATTCAATATTTTCCCGCATATAGTTGGAAAAAGTAGTTGTTTTTCAATATGTTCAACAAGATTTTATGCATTTTAAAGTTTAACATCTTCTGGATAACTGTATGCCTAATGCTTTTATATATAATATGTTCAAATAGAACAAATATAAATAGTAGACTAGGTTTGTGTATTCTAAGAATGAGTTCCGTCAAAAACTAATGTCATAAAACGTCACTGCAAATGTTGGAGTATTAATATTTTAAATTCAAGTATGGATGATCAATGAAATAAATCGTATACTGCTCTGAAGATCCTCAAGAAAGGTGAAAGAACTTGTACAACTTCTAAGTGGTTCGTTTTCGTGTGTATAGTGGTTCATTTCCGTATGTGTGTCCAGATATAGCACTGGTAAGTGTGTTTTCCTTCTTATTCGTCTATTTGCTTATTTCTATGTAATGAAATGCTACCAACCCAAGATTACTTTTCACAATATATATATATATATATATATATATATATATATATATATATATATATATATATATATATATATATATATATATATATTGAACAGAAATCTTGGGTTTGTAACAACTTATTGTATAGAGAAATAAGCAAATAGATGAATAATAAGGAAGACACACTTATTAGTTGTATATCTGGACATATATACGGAAACGAACCATTTAGAAGTGGTACAAGTTCTTTCACCTTCATTGAGGATCTTCAGAGTGATGACTATTTGTTTTATCGATCATTTATTTTATTATTTATTTACTTTTATATTATTTTTTTCCGTATATATGTCCAGATATACAACTGGTAAGTGTGTCTTCCTTATTATTCATTTATTTGCTTATTTCTTAAAGGGAAATCAAAAATTAAAATAAATGGAGTAATTAATAAATGTTTAGTATGTCACAAAATTAATGTTTTGTATAAGAGGAACAAAATATTTCAGAAGAAATAACTAAAGTAAATATCTTAGTTTTTAACTTAATAGAAAATTGTCGATTATGCAAAATAAAATTGTCAATAGAGAGTATGACCTCCACGTTAGTTTAGGGCAGATCTATATCGGTTGCTCATAGTCAAAATAACGTCGTCAATGTCCGCTTGAGCTAAATGTGTCGATTCTGTTGTCAGAGGCTCCCGGAATCGGAAAGTATTATGAATATTGGCCTTAAGCGGAGCAATTCTACATTGAAACATGTCCCACACATGCCCTATCGGATTAAGGTCCGGGGATTGTGCGGCCATGGCAATAATTCAGTTACCTCATTGTCCAACCAGTTCGTCACAATATGTGCAGTATGAAGAGGAGCATTATCATGCATTGGGTGGAAGTTTTCACCAACAGCACCAGCAAATATAGGCACAATGAGTTGAGGAATACTATCCAGATATTTGTGACCAATTAGGAAAGCATTTGGAAAAACGAGGTCAGTTCTACCGCCTATAATTATTCCGCCCTAGAGCATTAATGTACCGCTCCTGTATGTGTGAACCGTGAACTCGTGTCTCCAAACGTTCCACATTCCCGAATGGTTTCCACACTCGTGTCCAACCAGAATCTGTGTGAAATTCAAATATGGATTCATCATTGAACAAAAGTGGTGCCCTAGCATTCGCATGCCAATTTTTGCCTCTATTGCCTCTAGAGATCATCTGAATGCTACCTATTTCAGCGGGTTCCGTCCAAATCAAAGCCTCTGACACCCCTACTATACGTATTTATTGTCATTTTAAAAATTTGATGACAAATGGATATTCTTAAATTATGCATTTATATGGAAAACAGCAAACGGTCAGTTATTATATATTTCAACGAGAATTTGAAAACCTAAACATATATAATATAGCGTAAACAAAAAGTTTTGTCCGATGTGAGTACATTTTCTTTGGTTTAAAGCTTAGCGAAACAATTTTACGAAATTGACATATCAGGTACTGCACGATATTGCTCGTTTTATGCACATTTGTAAAAAATTTACTCATTTTTTATTACATTTATGTCAGCCATTATTATGTTTTTCTGAAGGTATCTAACTCGTTAATATAATAAGAAAAACACAAAGCTATGTTTCCACCTGACGAACGTTGAGGACTATTCTGTTGCTGTTGCTGTTTTTAACACTCGTTTTATCATGGTAAATTTTTGATATTTTGGCATTTCCGGAATTGCAAAAAAGCCTATTTACCACCTGTGGCAAATCATACCATATTTTTTGTTTCCTGTGGCCATTTCCATCTGTCAAGGCACCTAATCAACATTGTGCTAACAAATACGCCGTTATTTTCATGAGCTTTAATAATTCCAGAAAAATATTCATCTTCATAGCAAACAATAACATAATCATTCACAGAAGAGTTTTTTTTATTTAAGTGATAAGAACTTTCTTTCGAGTTCTCACCGAGTCTTTTCGATTTTTTTCCTCAAGCGCAGTTTTCTTCTTTTCTTTTTCTTTTCTCTTTTTGTTTTTCAGCGTTTGCCTTATCTTTCTCTTTCTGGTTTTTTTCATAGTACTTTTTTCATGCAACAAAAGTAACCATCAAAGAAAGCCTTCCCCTTTTTCTTGTATTTTTTTTACATGAAGCTTCTTCTATGCGGCTTTAAAATGTGATGGAATTATTTTTGTCCAGGTTTAGCTGTGTCTGGATTTTTTGTGTATTCTGATACTATGCCATCAACTCTTTCTAGTACAGGAGACAGGGACTGATTTTTTTGTGTGCGTTTTAAGTAGGTACCTAAAGGTAACTAATTCACACTTATCTATATGTTGTATGCTCAGCGTAGACGGCTCCGGTTCCACGTCCATCGTCCATGTTTCAAGTGTGGAAGACGACGCGACTTGCCTTTTGATGTTCTGCGTGCCGCTGCTGCGATCGACGTTGGGTGCAAGTAGCTTTTGTAACATTTACGATGGAGACTTACAGAATCCACTCCTTTCAATGATTCCTGGCGCTCCGTGTGTCCTCCTTGCCCCGCAACTGATCGAAACGTGGCCTTTCCTTGAGCTCCCACCACGTAATTATCAACTTACCAGCACACTTTTTTATTATACTAATATATTTGCGAAATATACTAAAATATAAAATATAGAATTCATAAGCATTTAAAGAGAAAGTTAAACTGAAATTACTTGTTTGGTCAAAACTAAAATTACTTATTTGATCGTATGTAGTAATTATTTTTTCGAAATTTGGAAGAAAATTCCTATTTTCACAACCTGGAATATATTTATTAGTTTTTAAGTTCTTTGCTATTCATGTTTATTCATAAGAAGTAATTTTGATTTATAAAGATCCATTATAAAGAGAAATAAATACTTTTACAGATAAAATGTGACATACTCTTAATGTCGGTTGTCTAAATCAAAAATGATCTTAGGTTCAACCGTTCAACTGAACGCCGATAAACCTGTGAACTACGTTCATTCGTTATGACATTGTTCTATGTAAACTGAAGTTTTGCTGAACTGTGGTAGTTTATGTTGGCACCACTAATTTTTCGTTACTTTTGCGTCTTTACCACAGTTTTGACGTATAGTATAACCTGAAAGTTTTGATTTATTTAAAATAAGTTTATCTACAGTGTTCTTTTACTTTCTTACTCTTTAATTACAAAATCTTTTTGTAATTTTTGAATGTAATTTATATCAGCAATCATTTTATATCGGAATAAGGGATTGTTTCGATTTCCTCATTTTGTTTAATAGTAGGAAATTGTCAATTACTTGAAAAAACATACAAATGAGCGTAAGCCAGATAAGGACACAAACAATAAAACATAAAATAAAGCTTCTATCTCAGCCAGCGCTAAATACTATCTTTTTACGTATTTCTTAACTATAGAACACATAATTTGCTTATTTGCCTTACGTGCTTATAGCTTATATATTATGTCTTACGTGCTACAAGGGTTAGTTCATGTTTTTCGGACTCGATATCGTCATGCTAATTTGTTGTTAGGTTCGTGTATGAATTAGTTGTAGCATTGCAGAATTTGTTGCTGCTGAAATATGCGAAAAATCGCAATAACTATAATTTTTTATCCCCTATACAAGGGTTAGTTCATGTTTTTAGGGCTGGAAACCATCGTGCGAATTTGTTGTTAGGTTCGTTTTGTTGCTGCTAAAATATGCCAGATATCCGAAAAGTATATTTTTCTTCTATATTTTCAAAAAAACACACCCCATACAGGGGTTAGTTTGTTTTTTTCTGACTCGAATTCGTCATGGGAATTTTTTTGTGCGGTTCGTAAGAATTCGGTTGTTGTTTTGCAGCTTTGGTTGAGAGAAAAATATGCCAATCTTTCGGGAAATTGTCATCTTTTAACTCTTATTCTTGTATAAATTTTTATATAGGGTAATTAATGAATATTAGGCGTTACGTCATCAATAACTAAATTAGTCGCAGACAGTGCAATATACTATAACTGTCTGACTTATACTATCTGCGTTGCAATCGCACTAACGTGTACGTCGAAATAACTTGAACCGCGTCATTACTAGTGCTGACGCAACGCTTAACATTCCCTGGTTATCCTATAGCTTCTCATTTCTTAACAAGAACTAAGAAAGCAACGATATTGTCAAAACTAACTAATTAGCAACTAAAAAATTAAGTACGTTGAGTTGTCTCCCGATTTTTTGTAAGGTTGCAATGATGCTACCTATTCATATGAACTTGGCGAAATCTCGCTTATTTTTAAAAAAATAAATAATTTCAATGTTGCAATAACAACAACTAATTAGCAACTAATAAAATGAATAAGTTAGGCTTACTCCCGATTATTTAAATAAATTTTTCATATTAGTGTTTTGCTAACTTCATGTGAACTTAGTGAAACATCGCTTATTTAAAAAAAAATATATAATTTCAATGTTGCAATTATTACAACTAATTAGCAACAAATAAAATGAACAAGTTAGGCCTACTTTCGATTTGTTAAATTAATTTTTCATGATAGTGTTTTGCTAACTTCATGTGAACCTAGCGAAACAAGCTTTTTTTTTAAATGAAGAGCAACAAATTCATAATTACTACAACTAATTAGCAACTATTTAGCAACAAATTATGAACTAATTCAATATTCGATTATTTAAAAGTGTTTCGCTAAGTTCACGCACATCAAATATTTGCATTTGACAACGCATCGCTGGGGACACGTGACTAAAATAAACAAATAGAATGCTATGCGTTCTCGATAAAATTAAAATGGTTGTTGGAAATAGTTGTATTTTGGAAATGACGTAAAATAAACGTTAGTTCATGACGTCATTTGGCTGTGACTTCTTCTCGTCATTTTGACGTTTCTTTTGTAGTTCTTTTGACTTATTTGTCTTAAAAATTGACGAAATAAATACGTCATACTGACGACATCATGCTGCCTGGGGTGATATAGCCACTGATAACAAACAAGGAGATAGGTACAAATTGCTACTTTTGCTAGCTGCATATGAATGATATATCGTATTTTGTTTGAAAAGGGTGGAGTACCTACTTTCTATTGATATGTCTTCTTGTAAAAAACTGCTAATTTCAGTGCAAAAGAGGTTGGCATATGTGATCGAGCCTTATACTGAAATTTAAAAGCACAATTGAAGGTATAGGAATTATCATAATTTTACTCATAAAAACAAATCCTGTTCTCTGAATATCCGAGACATTCTAGCATCCATTACAGCATCCATTTATTCATTACAACATCCATAAGGCACAAATATGCATATCACTTACAACATCGTTAAATTCATACATTTTTGTAAACTAATAACATTCAAAATAAAAATTATGAGGTTTTATAACCTCACAATCACTGTGACCAGAGTTCAACTTCTCAACGGCCGAAATTTGGCGTTCATATGAACTGTATTTGACGTAAGATCAGTCTGAAATACTATCGGTGCAACATTTTTTTTACTTTGAACTGCAATTCAACAGTGAATTACAGCTCAAACTCTTTATACAACGGGCCCTAAGACTTTCCCAGCGAAGGGTACAATAAAATGCAAGGCACTGTAAGAAGCGAAAGGTACCAAATGGGTCTTTGGTAATAGGGGTATTATCTATCAGCCATATAAGCGTTGTAAATGCGTATAATAATTTGCCGAAAATACCTTTTGGTTTCATTCCGGGAGACAGCGATTGAAAACGAGATACTAATGTTTAATGGCTTAATTGTTTGACCACTGGTCAACGGCAAATGCATTGTGGCTTATAACAGTTGACTGTAATATTCGATGACAGATGCGGTTCAACTGACATGGCCCTGCCACCCACTACTGAATGGAATAAATCGCTACATTATGTGTTCGCATATGGAAAAGGGATTGTGCGAGGTTATATTACTTACGCCCTATTAAATTTGGCAGCGGTTTAGTTAGCTTCGTTTATTTATTGCCTTTGATTGGCTTTATTGGTTTCTGGGGTAATTTGGTCTTCATTTATCCAGTAATTTTCGTCGCTATTTGTCAGAATGTATTATAGATAAATGGAACTGATACAACAATTGTTAAAATCGGTTTAGCGCGCACACAAAGACAACTGGGATCAGTGGCATTAACTGATTTGACATTACTTATATTTCAATATTATTATTATACTATTCACTGCGAAAGTCGCACATTAGGAATGTTCCTCAATAAGATTTCTGTTCATCCAAAACCTCAATAAGATTTCTCTAATTGAGTCTAAGTTAAGCTTAAGTTAAGATAGTTTCGATAACATAAGACACAAGAGGTAAGCAGTAAGCCAGAAGAAATCGTATGTCATCAGACCATTTATAGTGTCTTTTCCGTAAGAGATTTCGCATACGCACTAATCCAATATTTTCATTTTGTTCTGTGATTAAACTTCGCACAAGTAAGGAAAATGTTGGTTAACATCAATTAAGATAGCTTCTTCGGACATTTCTTAAAACTCGGAATGCCAAATACCGATTTAAAAATACTTGGACTTCTCACAACAATATTAATTATGTTAATGTAGAATTTTAGGTTAAATTTACGTAGTTTGCAGTCGCCGGAATCGTTTCTATGTGCCACCAACCACAAAACTTCGATATTCACACGATGTTTGCCGATTCTTTCTCGAGTACACCCGATCCGATAACGATATCGATAAGAAATAAAAATGAACCAAATTTTATCGACTCTAGCTTACGGCTTTAGTCTTACAGCCTACTATAATAAATGGTTCTTAGTATTTCTTTGTGTTTATTTTTGTTACGGCTTACCGTTAAAGCTTAAAGATTACGTTATCGAAAGTATAAATTCAGCTTTACAGTCTAAGAGGACCCATTTAATATATTATATTTTAATTTCTTTGCTACCTAATATTTAGATATTATGTCTTGCAATAGTAGCAATAAATTGCAGAAGAGAAACGAATCACCGTGGCAAACTTCAATTTTGTTGTACAGGGTGGGTCAAAAACACAAAACTGTTTTTTTTACTTTAGTGTGAATAGTAAACATACCTTATTTTTCAAGATACGGCTGTGACTCTTTGGCTGTGAATTTTCATTTTGCTCATCTTATTTGTTTTGTAATAGGTAATAGGCTGTAATAATAAGATATCTTGGAAGGAATTTCCTTCAATGCTCGCATTGGAAGGTCTTGGCTTGGGTTCAAAGTTACTCGTCGCAGTAAGTTTAATGTTTTCATCCGTAATTTCAATGCTGTTGATGTTTTCATTATAAGAACTTGAGGTTAAAGAAGGCGAAGGGTTTCTTCTTTCAGAAGCAACCCATTATCTTTATCCTGTAGAGGTAGATTGTTCGTACTGTTCTGATACTTTACTAAGTCAGATTACAAATGAAATCACTTGAAATTTGTTTTCTATCTGGGCTCCTTAATTGATTATTATACATTATATATCCCCTAAATACCCCCACATATAAAGGTTGCAAGATGTGCGTTGAATGTGGGGGGACAATTTTAAAATAACAACATCATTATCAATAGCTTTTCTAATTACTTCACAGGATATGTGCGAAACATGCCGATCTGCTATTAGGAGGATTGACCGTTCTTGGGCGATATTTGGGAGAAAATATTTCTCAAACCATCTGGCAAAGATTTTAGTTGTGATCCAACCTCTTTCGGAAGCCACAACAGCAGTTTTGTCCAAAGGTACCATTCTATCTGGAATCAGGTAATTTTTGGTCCGATGCTGAGCAGCACACCAAGACCGTCGTATTTTCTCTTCCACAAGATTAAATAATTCTAGTATATTTGGAACCAACTTTTCCTAGAATTCGTGTTTTAGAAGGATCGATTGAAAATACGATAATCGTTCAGGCTTATTCGCTAAATCAAGACCTTCGAAATTTTTTTCTAATAGATCAAAAATGCCTAATATTGTCCAATGATTCTCTTGCTTTCTCCTTGCAGCTTCAATCCTTTGAGGTATCTTAAGTGACAACTTTTACTTCTACAAGAATTCAGAAACCATTGTTTTCCTAGTCGGCTATTTTTAAACTTCGTTGGTAGTCTATTTGTTTTAACATACATCTGAACCCAATCAAACACTTCCTGTTTTGACAATCCGTATCCCCATTTCTGCATCGTAATCAAAACATTTGATAGTTCATCATCCATTTCACTCAGTAATGAATATCTTCCTCCACCACTTTTCCCTACTCCAGATAAGATTCCCATTTCTCTGTTACCAAATACGAAGTGCCTTAATGATGTTGATCTTGGAATATTATAAAAAACAGTAGCATCGGGTTTTATACAGAGTTTTATTCCGGGGCAACTGGAATACACAATATATTTGTTCATTCAAATTCTAACCTTAAAATTAATCTTATATTAATAGACATGGTTTATACAAAATTATTCAATGTAGTTACTTACCAATGATCAATATTTACATTGATGTCGCTTGTTGCAATTCTGCTAACTTTTAACAATGAAAATAAGAAACATGCTGTGAACTACTTATAATGTGCGGGAAATTAAAATTGAAATAATAAACGCGAAATTGGCATATGGCCCAGTTACCCCGGTGTTCCAGTTAACCAAGTTGACCTTATTTCCTTTTGTTGAAATTTAACTATTTCTTTTATAGTTTAATTTAAATATTGTTTTCAATATGGGTATGATTCCCGTAACAACGCTTTCGTGGACGTGGTTCGATATGCTCTCGCCACTTTCAGAAGCACCTTTCTCTGAATCCGCTCCATACTACCTTATGCTATACCGGACAACCATACAATAGTAGTCAGTGCACTACGGCGCTCTATACTGCTCTCTTGTGGCTTCTAGGGCCACCTATATTAGGCATTAGCTGAGATAGTGAAGCTATTATTTCCTCTGCCTTTTCGTGATCATGTTTATATGTTCACCGAACGTCAGGCGGGTGCCCAAAACTATTCCCAGATATTTTATCGATTTGCTTGGAGTTACATTCGATCCCTTTAGTTCAATGCTAATGCCGTCTGTATTTTTTTTGCCTTTAAGGATTAACGCCTTTGTTTTTTCGGGAGCTAATTCCAGGTCATGATTCTCCAGCCATCTGTCAATCCTCCTTAGAGCCTCGTTTGTTCTGAGAGTTAAAAACTCTGTACATTCTGCACCAACTAGTATGGCCAGATCATCGGCATAGGCTATAGCTTCTACATTTTCCCCTAGTTCTTGCCTTAATACTCCATCATATATAACGTTCCATAGAGTTGGCCCAAGTACAAGTTGGTCATATCTCTTTCTATTCGCCCTATTTGAAGCTTGCGGTTATTAAAGTAGCTTTCAATAATGTTTATCAGGTATTTTGATATCCCTCGTCTATGAAGTTCCCTAATAATATAGCTCCATGTGGCGGAGTTAAAAGCGTTTCTTATATCTAATGTTACAAGTGTGCACCACCTTTCTCTAGACTGACCTACTATGTTACATACGGTCTCTACAGCCTGAACGGTGGACAATACCTTGATGAAACCGAACTGACGTTTTGACGGTCCTCCTTTAAGCTCCAACTCCATTTCCAGACCATTGTATCCAGGAGGCAGATTGGTCTAAATGCCGACATACTTTCCAGTGGTTTTTCTTCCACAATAGACTTACCCGAGCCACCTTCCATACTTCAGGAAATGCCTGCTTCAGGAGCAGGTCGTTTAAGCTCCCCAACAAGAAATTTGGTGCTGTTTTGATCATTTTTTTAACGGCCTCGGGTAGGATTTTATCCGGACCGGGTGCTTTGACACCCTTCATCTTTCCTCCTGCTAAAACGAGCTCTTCTTTGGAGAAAAGTTCGACGTATTCAACTGCATTTCCCCTGGTCCAATGATCTTCTTTGCTTGCAAAGATACTAGAGACTATTTCTTCCTTTCTCTCCCTTGACAGATTGTAAAGCATAGACGGACCTTTTAGATGTTTTAGGGCAATTTTGTAACCATTTCACCACAAATTTCCTTCCAGTTCATTACACAGATCCTTCCTGTTTTGCCTTTTAGCCTTGGCGATGGACTTTTTAATCTATCTCCTCTTGGTTTTATATTCTTCTCGGAGTTCTCCTAATTCAGGGTCGTTTAAATTTGTCCTCGTCCTTTTTCGGGTGAGATGATACCTCCTAGCCACTATGCATTCTACCCTTTCTGCTTCAATTTGTTCGTTACACCAGAATGGTACTTGTAGGCTTCTGTTTCTTCCGCGGGGTGCACAACTTTTTTTGTATGCTTGGCTAAGCGTTTCCATATAGTGGGACACACTCGCTCTATCGGTGTTTTCCATATCTCCTGTTTTAGCCTCTAGTTCCCTTTGAAATATTTCCTTATCAAAGAATATCTTTTGGCGCTCAGCAGTTCGTTTCTTCGTCTTTGTCCTGTCCTTGATCTCGAAATAGATGAAACTGTGGTCGCTGATTGGTTCATCGTCTAACACCCTCCAGTTATGGATATCCCTTTGCTATATCGTGAGTCGAACAGGTGACACCAATAAAAGATTTGCTCGTGCCCCTAACGAACGTTGGTTTATTTCCTGTATTGTGCGTTACCAAGTCTAGCATGTCCATCCATTCGATAAAAAATTCTGCTCTGTCGTCGGTTATTGGTGAACCCCATCTGGGTGACTTTACATTAAGATCGCCCAGGATAATGGCTTGTTCAGAATGCTGAAACATAGTTTTTAAATACATCTAGAGTTATATTTGGTGAACAGTAGCAACAGGATATACTATACTTTTTGAATTTAATTCTGATAAATCCTTATTTTTCTATGATGGTAACTGGTACATCTCTGTTTCGAAAATATACTGCCACATTTAGATTTTTATCTGTTGTCCACCTAGGATGTTTAATCAGATTTTTATTCGGTTCGCTAACTAAAATAATGTCTATTCCTTCCTTGTCCGCAGTAAAATACTAGTAAAATAATTTTTTTCTCACCTACCGATCGGTAGTGCCTACGTTTTGGAATATTTTCCATTGTTCACCGATATTATATTGTCTCACAATCACATTAAAAAAGCACTATATACATACGCGAATATCTCAACCAACGCAATACTCTATCGCGAATGACCGTTACATATTACATAATATGCGCAAAATTCCCGCAAACCCGCCAATGCAAGAGAGGAGAACGTTTGCGACTGTTATAACGAAACACAGACTGCGAGTCCTTCCAATAAGTTAAAAAGAGATATGCTGCTGGCATCGGCCTTGGACCTACAATAGAGCAGCTTCGCCGCTTTTAACTATAAAAATAAATGTTTACGGAATTGCCGTAATTAAAATAGACGAAAATAAATGTAAAAATGGCTAACATCTTGGCCTATAATATATTATTGTATGCACAATAATTCTTTTATAACATTCATAAATATTATATACAACTTTTATGGAGTAGGTATTGTGGAATTTCATATTTTAATTGAATATTGAAAAATTTGAGAATTACATGTGGCAGCTGCTGTTTTTCCTATACGCGCTAAGTCAACTACACATTCTTATTAGAAAGCCGTATTATTGCACTTTATATTATAATTATAGTCTGTACTTTTGAAATAAAAGCATTTTCTATTATTATTATTATTATACAATATATACGTACGTGTTTTTATTATACAATATAATATTTATACGAATGGTCAATAAAAGTAGGTAACAATTCATATACATGTACACTTTTCGTTATCATCTCCCTCTACTCTATTTCTTTACTGGGATCTATATCTCCATCATTAATAAATCAACAATATATCACAGTTAATTGGCATTGATTTTCTATTATCCTGCATAACAGTGCGGGTGGGTATCCGTACGAATGAGGAGAATAGCAGGCCGGGTAATCCCATCTAATCTTATATCTATTACATTGTTGACTGCAGAGGATTAATACGATGGGGAATACAAACAATTTGTCACGCTCTCCATTGTTGCACCCCCTATTCGGATGATAACACATTTATCTGCATTACCTCCTTATATCTCTAATTCTCCATGTAACTAATTTCGTGTCAACATATGTTTAAAATATAATTTTATAAAACTTTATATCTTTATATCCTAAGGCAGGTATGGGCTACCTTTGCTTAGCTGACGGCGGAATTTCGGGACTTAATCAGGTCGCGGGCCGTAGGCAAGAAATAAGTAGGTAGTAGTGAATAAAAAAGCAACAGAAATTCACACATTTTCTATTTATTAATTATAATAGCATATTCAAACATATAAAAAGCACATTCATAAAAATGGTAGAAAAATTAAATGAAAATTAATGAGATACTTGAGTTTGAAGCTGAGAAACAAGATGATCAATATTGGGGTCAATATCTGTAGTACATAGGCGCAAAGTGTTCTCTAAATTAACATCTGTAAGCCGAGTACGATGCTTATTTATATTAATTTTCATGATTGAGAAAAGCTGCTCACATTTATACGTGCTTCCGAATGTGCAAATTATTTTTCTTGCGAATACTCTCAGGTGTGGATACTTTTCTTCGGAAAGGTATGTTCTGTAAAATTCGTTCCACATCATTAAATTTAGATTTCAAATAAGAGTCTTCTTGAAGCTCGATCAAGTCAATTTGTAGATGAAGCGGAGCATCTTACATTGCACTTACAAGGATTTGCAAAAATATTGAAAATACTATCCATATTCTTAAAATCGAAAAATCGATCAGGGAATTGTTCTGACATTAGTTCCAGTTCATCAGCATAGCGACCGTATTCAATGTTTTCGTGACTGGATAATGTTAAAAAATGAAAATTATTTTTATTTCTCATTTGTGTTTCCCACAAGCGAATTTTATTTGGACAAGCTTGTTAGATGACTGAAGAGCTGATTTACCAATTGCCCTTGTTTTAGAAGCATCCAGTTGAGGTCGTTTAAGTGTCCTATGATGTCTACCAGGAATGCCAAGTCACAAAGCCAAGTTGGATCACAAATTTGCGGTAATGTTTTTTTTTATTTCTATATAAAATCACCTATTTCTTTTCTAAGGTCATAAAACCTTTTTAGCATTTTACCATTGCTTAGCCACCTTACTGCCCAATAATATGTCATCATCGTGTTCTATAGAGAGTTAATCCAGAAATACTTTAAACTGGCGATGGTTAAGATCGCGGGATCTGATGAAATTAATGGTATTTACTATCACATCCATGACATTCTTCAGTCGAATGGACTTCGAGCACCAGTTTTGTTGGTGAATAATGTAATGCAGAATTATTCAATCACATTCATAGCGGTTGCTCTTTTCTTCAGAACTCCGATAAAACCTTTTTGTGAACCGACCATTGAAGGCCAACCAACTAGCAAACTAAAAAATATGCTAATTAGCTTCTGCTATGAAAAAGATTAATTTTTGTGCTGTGTTGTCCGAGATTTCATGAATGTATAACGTCCAGTAAATTCTATATTGTGGCGAATGCGCCAATGTGATCAATTTTTTTTAATATCCTGGTTTTTGATGATCCTGGTGAGGATATTAGGACAAAGTTGTCAAATTATTGTAGTGTCATCGGTCTTTAATAAGTGTATAAAGTTTCAGTTTAATCTCACGTTTTGAAGTGGGTGAAAATCTCGTTCAATTCCGTTACAAGATACATACATACATCATACATAAATACATACATACAACTGTTAATAAAAGCGTGTTAATAAATAGACTCGGCCATGGGTCGATTGGGTTTTTTCAGACTCGTGTCGTTATTTTTTTTTGCGTAGAACCAGTGGCGTAAATAGGGGTGTGCAGAGTATGCGGGGCACACGGGCCCGGATTTCAGAAGGGGCCCGGAAACTTTGCCACCAAGCCGTTTCATTCAAACCAGGTCATTCAATAGTAGCTCCTCTACCTATCCATCGGTTTGGGAACGTTTCATTTAAAAATGCTCTTACACGTGCCGCATAATGTGGAGGAGATCCCGATCTTGTTGGAACCAAATATTTGAATCAACCATATCGGGCTCTTCATTATGGGAAACAAAACTAATAAAGCTGGCAAAACTTCGAATCTGAAGAAATCGAGGTAAACTTCGCTACTGACGTTTCCCTCGAAAAAAAATGATCCTAAAATTTTATTACCGACTATGTCCGCCCAAACATTCACTTTTGTCGAATTTGTGTATGAGTCTCCTGTATCCAATGAGGATTTATATTATTCCAGTATCTCGTTGTTTGCTTATTTACAGTCCCGTGTAAATAAAATGTTGCTTCATCGGAAAAAAATATATTTTCTACAAAATTAGGATTACGATCAATAATGCTCGAGACTGTTTCGCAAACTTCAACCATTCTATTTTCATCGCCAGGTAAAAGTTCCTGAAGTTCGTGAACTTTCAAAGGTGACCACTTTTCATTCTTCACATTACGATGAACTACAGATTTAGAAACGTCATGTTGTTGAGCAATTTTTCTCACAGAATTAATTGGATTTCCGGTAAAACTCAGTATTACATGAAGACGTTCATCGTCATTTAATGTTTTAGGCCGACCTGGCCTTTGAACATCTTTCACGGATCCAGTTTGCCCAAATTTTTGATAAATTTTACTCACGGTTGATTGTGCAACTCTGTTGTTAGGGTAAACATTATTGAACATCTCACAAACTTCCGACTGACTCATTTTATCTCCTCCGCATCCAATCATTATTAAGATTTTAATGCGCTTTTTATCTGACAAATTAGGCATTATTAAAAATTTGTGAAGTTTGACAAAATGCCAAAATAAACTGCACCAAGAGAAATGTCAAGTATTTTTTATCAAATGTCATTGATTGGCAATTGTTTTAACATTATTATTTTTAGCAAAGCATAGGTAACCATGGGACCAATTTATCGAATATATTCGTTATTTATGATCCAAAATTTCTCTTTTTGCTGTATTCAGCACAAAAAATCCTTTAAAATAAGGTATCACAAGGGGTATCGTGCTATTTAACATTTTAAAGTTGGGATTGGTGGGGGTTAGGGGGTTGAGGATGAACGCACGAAAATAACTCCTGTGAGAATTTGACATCAAAAATCGACGTGTTTGAGATTTTTTCCAAAACATTGGTAATAAAAGTTTTATGAATTTTATTGCAAACTTTTGGGACATACTGTATATATAATATATATATATATATATATATATATATATATATATATATATATATATATATATATATATATATATATATATATATATATATATATATATATATATATATGCATATATATATATATATATATATATATATATATATATATATATATATATATATATATATATATATATATATATATATATATATATATATATATATATATATATATATATATACATATATATATATACATATATATATATATATATATATATATATATATATATATATATATATATATATATATATATATATATATATATATATATATATATATATATATATATATATATATATATATATGTGAAAAGAAATCTTAAGTTTGTAGCAATTCATTACATAGAGAAATAATCAAATACATAGATGAATAATCAAAGAAAGATACACTTACCATATGTATAAGTCGACATATAATAAACGGAAACGAATTACTTAGAAGTTGCACAAGTTCTTTCACCTTCACCTTTCACCAAATATTAATACTTCATCATTTTCAGTGATATTTTATGTGTCATCAGTTTTGACATAACATTAATTCATACAAAACAAAAAAACTGTGTTTTGAAAGGTACCTCAACAGTGCCATTGAGGCACCTTTCATTCTGCCAATTATTCTATTCTGTTGTGTATTATGCATTTGCGATGGCACCTAGTTCGTTAGAAATACTTTAGCCGTATGATTCTACATTTTTCTGACTTCGTGTTCTAGACTTTCCGTTGTTAAGTATTTCTTAGTCGATCCCTTAGCCCCCAATCTAAGGGATGTGATATGATTTTTATGCGGTTGTTAGTTCTACTGTTAGTTATTTTTACATAAAACGTGGGCTAAAAAGCGTGGTTACATGGTCCTTGATCTATGTTAGTTATTTGGGTCTTAATTTTTGTGTACTGTTTTTCTATTTTTCCTTCTGTATTTTTTGTTAGTTATTGGGGGTTAGGGACGCTAGGTAAGTGAGGGGTGCTTTGGTGGGTTTCTAAATCTTGATATCATGGCTGTGTGTATTGTAGTGTTAGTGTGTGTATTAAGTCTGTATATAAATGCGGGTATAATGTGTGATTCTATGTATGTGTCTAATATTTGCATGCCAGTGTTTTGGTGTAGTGTGGTAATTTTAGTGTGTGATTGTAGTCGTGAGTTTGTAGCCATTCGTAATGATTTATTTTGCTCTATAGTTGTAGTTGTTGTTTTTGCTTTTTTGTGAGCCATGGGTACCAGATGGACGCAGCATATATTAGGATTGGCCTGATATATGCCTGGTATAAAATGAGGGCTGTTTCTGTTTTGGATTGTAATAGTATATTTGCAATTTCCGCACCGTCTGCCTTTAACTTTGTTTATTATGTCGCTGACTTGTTTAGCGAATCTAAATTGGCGGCGATCAATGTTAACTCCCAAGTATTTTAGGTTGGTGATATTTTTAATTGTTATGCCGTTGACGCATATTTTTACATTAGGTGGGTCTCTTTTTCTGGTGAGGACGACGACTTGCGTCTTCGCCCCGTTTACTGCTAACCCCCATTTTTGGTAATAGTCTACTATGTTGGATGTTTGCTGTTGCATTAGTCTTTGTAGTAGTGGTAGGCTCGTGGTTTTTGATAGTGTAGCGGTATCGTCAGCGTATAATGCAACAGTTGTCCGTTCATCGATGGGATTGGGTATGTCGTGAGTGTATAAATTGAATAGTATGGGTCCTAGTGCCGAGCCTTGTGGTACGCTAGATTTCCATTATCATCGCCAGATTGACATTATGCCATTATCATTGGTCGCTGTATTTCAAAAGTGATCTTGCATTGTTTTGTAGCATTGGCCCGGCAAAGAGTAAAGTTGGCAAATTAGGTGTTTTTTGCATTGGGCCAACCTACTGTGGTTTGTTGGGAGGCTACCTACATATTATCTGTAACAGACATATATGAGAATGAAAAATGCCGCATCGTCAAAGGATGCGGCTACGCTTTGACGAGATCAAATTGGGCCAGTCGCGCCGCTCATCAAAGACATCGGGTTTCCCTTTGACGATGCGGCATTTTTTCGTTCTCATATGTCTGTTACATATTGAATGATCCAACTTTTGAAATAGATACCTAAATACCTATACAAAATAGAAGTACATTTTAAGGATAAACATTTATCGCACCCAAATAGGTACGATAAATTAAATTCGCACAACCCCTCATCATTTACAAGTTTATTGGTGGTAAAATGGAAAATCATAATAAAATATTACCTACAAAATAACGTCGGCAAATATTATATTACGGTCACATAAGGGTTTAGTGAATTTCTAAAAGGTCAGCTTTTATTCAGCATCAATAAATATCTAAAAACCATTATTAGTGCAACGACCCTCATAAAGGTACTTAGGTACGTATATAGTTTAGATAGATGTTAAGTGGCTCGAGGGTAGCTGACCGACCACAATGGATTTATGTTCAAAATAAACCACATTTTTGGTCAGTTTGGGGTAATTTCGTTACCATTGGAACTAATCTAATTTGTCATGGGGTGTTTAGTTTACATATTTCACACAATGTCCATATAGTGTCCGGTTTACGGAACAGGAACAATTATGTCTGTTTCTTTGACTTCAATTTCACAAAGTGTCATAATATCTTAACCGTATTGTAAGTGTCAATGATCTTAAAAGAGCATTTCACCAAGAGACTTGACATTTTTATTACTTTATATTTTTTAAACCAAAATCAATTTATTAAATAGAATATCTATTTTAATAACTTTTATTAAAACTAAACTTTTTTCTCTATGTCAACAATATCTGATAATATGTTAAGAATAAAAGATATAACTACACTTTTTACACAAATGGTAGTGAGCTCAACGTAGTTGATTTTCGGCAAACTTCAATAATTAATTAATAAATAGGTAATACATACATACATAACATTATTAAATTAAAATTAATACAAAACAATATACTGACTAACGTTAATTAATAGACATTTAAGAAATAATTATTTAATTCCAATATGTTATAGTTAAATCTGATACCTATTTAACTATAACCCAGATAGCACTGGAAGTCTCGTGGACGTCCAGGTTAGCACCATTGTTAGTATACATTACGAGTAGTCCATGGGCTACTAATTGATGTACTAGGGGAGAGTAGGGTAAAACGCCCCCCCCCCCTTCGGGTAAAATGATCCCCTCACATTTTCCCATAGCGTAAGTAAAACCACTGTTTAGCCTGAATCATTACATTCAGTACTACTATCGCCATATATGTATGAATTGGTGAAGATGTGCGAAGCATATCTCGGCTAGTATAACATACGGAACGGGTTGATTTAGTGATTTTCTGAAGAGAAATCCAGAGATTTCGTTTAGATCTCCTGAGGCCACCTCCGCTGCCAGAGCCAGAGGCTTTAATAAAAAAGTAGTGGCCAAGTATTTTTCTTTCTTGGAAGAAATTACAAGTAAAATAACATCACACCAATGACAATGTACAATATGGATGAGTCGGGTATCCAGACAGTCCCCAGTAAGCTGCCCAAAATTTTAGCACATAAAGGGCGATTTCCAGCAGGTTGGTTTCCTAACAACTGCTGAAAGGGGACAAAATGTGAGCGTTGTTCTATGTGTAAATGCTGCTGGTCATTTAATTCCGCCAGCAATCATATACCCTCGCAAAAGAAGAAATGAGTTATTATTTCAAGGTGTTCCTTATGGAACGCTTTGTCTTTACAACGAATGGCCACATGAAATCTGAAAGCTTTGTTCAATTCTTGCAGAATTTTAAACAACACACCCAGTGTTCCATTGAAAATAAGGCCCCCTTGTTCATTCAAGCCACAAGTCCATCCAAGCTATAGAATATTGTATGTCGTTTCCTCCACATTACACTCATGAGATGCAACCATGAGGTATGGCTGTATTTTCACCTCTAATTGCATAATTTAATGAAGAGGTTATTTTATGGCTTAAAGCAAACCCAGGAAAAATGGTAAACTATAACATTGGTGGTTTGTTTGGAAAAGCATATAGAAGAACTGCCACACTTAATAACGGTCTCAGTGGATTCGAGAAAACAGGCATCTGCCCCTTTAATCCGAATATATTCCCAGATTGGAAATTTAAACCATCCTACACAACTGATCGTCCTCTAGTGGAAAATGAAGCCGACGCCTACGATACTATTTGTCACCAAGAACAAACTCCTCAAAAAACTCGTGCTCAAAATACCCCTCCTCAAAAAATCACCCCCTTCTTCGCCCCCAAGATCAGCTGGAATAACTTTTCCCGTAAGAAAGAGGAAAATTCGTGTAGAATCTTCATCAGACGAGTCAGATAAATGGGAGGCAAGTGGACGATCTTCAGATGAAGTCAGCCGTTTTACAGATAGTGCAGAGGATTTATCATAAAATGAAACTTTAGATGCGACACTTTAAAAAATAAATCCATATTTAATCTTATTCGTTAGCTAGCAATAGTATATTACAATACGAGAAGGGAAGATTTTCATTACTGCCGAGAGAGTATGTTATTAAATAAATAAAATCTCGAGACATTAATAAAAATTCCCATTGAGTACAGTATAATATTTTATTTTCAACCACAAATTTCTGAATAACACTTAAAATGTGCTTCAATATAATTAAATTATTATTATGAACAACAGAAATGCATTACGTTCTGGCTTAAAATTTTATTTAGTAGGTAGAATTTTGATGGTTGCTATGACATAAAACAAGATCAACAAACAATCAAGAAAATCTTACAATTTTGCCATTTTATAATTTTCTGAATTTTCCGCACGGTTTCGAGTTTCGGACACGAAAGTATATTAAAATGAGTGCCGAATCTTCCAATAGTGAAGAATGTGTTGCCAGCAAATGCAGCCAGTTTCACAAGATGTTGAAGTTGTCGTTGACCCAAAGGATTGGTATTGCCTTATATGAGAGGATGTGTCTGTGGAAGACATGGTGCAATGCATTAGGTAAGTGCAAACTTTGGGCACATGAAAGCTGTACCAAAGCAGGAAAAGCTCTGAAGCATTATACGTGTCCCACTTGTAAATAAATCACGTGTTTTTTATAGTGGTACGATTTGCAATACCGGTGGTACGATTTACCAAACTAGTTTGATTAACCTGATCTCGTCAAAGCGTAGCCGCATCCTTTGACGATGCGGCATTTTTCATTCTCATATATGTCTGTTACAGAAAATATATAGGTAGCCTCCCAACAAACCACAGTAGGTTGGCCCAATGCAAAAAACACCTAATTTGCCAACTTTACTCTTTGCCGGGCCAATGCTACAAAACAATGCAAGATCACTTTTGAAATACAGCGACCAATGATAATGGCATAATGTCAATCTGGCGATGATAATGGAAATCTAGCGTACCACAAGGCTCGGCACTAGGACCCATACTATTCAATTTATACACTCACGACATACCCAATCCCGTCGATGAACGGACAACTGTTGCATTATACGCTGACGATACCGCTACACTAGCAAAAACCACGATCCTACCACTACTAAAAAGACTGATGCAACAGCAAACATCCAACATAGTAGACTATTACCAAAAATGGGGGTTAGCAGTAACCGGGGCAAAGACGCAAGTCGTCGTCCTCACCAGAAAAAGAGACCCACCTAATGTAAAAATATGCGTCAACGGCATAACAATTAAAAATATCACCAACCTAAAATACTTGGGAGTTAACATTGATCGCCGCCAATTTAGATTCGCTAAACAAGTCAGCGACATAATAAACAAAGTTAAAGGCAGACGGTGCGGAAATTGCAAATATACTATTACAATCCAAAACAGAAACAGCCCTCATTTTATACCAGGCATATATCAGGCCAATCCTAATATATGCTGCGTTCATCTGGTACCCATGGCTCACAAAAAACAACAACTACAACTATAGAGCAAAATAAATCATTACGAATGGCTACAAACTCACGACTACAATCACACACTAAAATTACCACACTACGCCAAAACACTGGCATACAAATATTAGACACATACATAGAATCACACATTATACCCGCATTTATATACAGACTTAATACACACACTAACACTACAATACACACAGCCATGATACCAAGATTTAGAAACCCACCAAAGCACCCCTCACTTAATTATATCTATACACCCTAGCGTCCCTAACCCCCAATAACTAACAAAAAATACAGAATGAAAAACAGAAAAACAGTACACAAAAATTATGACCCAAATAACTAACATAGATTAAGGACCATGTAACCACGCTTTTTAGCCCACGTTTTATGTAAAAATAACTAACAGTAGAACTAACAACCGCATAAAAATCATATCACATCCCTTAGCCCCCAATAGGTCGACTAAGAAATACTTAACAACGGAAAGTCTAGAACACGAAGTCAGAAAAATGTAGAATCATACGGCTAAAGTATTTCTACATGGTGCAATGCATTAGGTAAGTGCAAACTTTGGGCACATGAAAGCTGTACCAAAGCAGGAAAAGCTCTGAAGCATTATACGTGTCCCACTTGTAAATAAATCACGTGTTTTTTATAGTGGTACGATTTGCAATACCGGTGGTACGATTTACCAAACTAGTTTGGCAAATCATACCATTTGCACAATGTCAAACAAAAAATTATATTTCAGTTTTGGAGAATAAGAATCATGTTTTATTTATGTATTTGTGTTGCTGAAATGTTATAGAATATTAATAGGTAGTTTATTTTCTACATTATCAAGAAGAGACTTATTAATATCACAAAAAAAACGAAAATTGGTACGATTTACCCTACTCTACCCTACCTACTACTGATATTGACCCTAATATTGATCATCTTGTTTATCAGCTTCAAACTCAAGTACCTATCTCATTTTCACCTCAAGTATTTCATTTGATTTTTCTATCTTTTTTATTAATGTGCTTTTTATGTTTGATTATGCTATTATAATAGCATAATCAAACATATAAACATATGTAGGTATTAAGTATAAAACATATGTAGGTATAAACAAAACATATGTAGGCATTGTGTTTATGCAGGATGTCCCGAAACTAGACGTCAATATTTTAACCACGTTATTCTATACGCCCTAAAATAGAGATAAAAGTTTATATAAACTAGGGTCTGCAACTTCTTAGTTTTTCAGATACTTACGTGGTATTAAATGTAAAGACCTGATTATGGGGAGGCTTGGGAACAATTTCCCCCATCTTTTTTGTACTAACTGTTTGATGAGTTTGGACCCAAAAATATTTAAGTTCAATCCTTTTTACGTGTAAAAAAGGTACTATCGTCTCAAGTTAATAGGATGCCATTTGCTTTATTTTTTCAGGATACCCTGTATAGTAAGAACAGATCAGAATTAATAGCTTAGCCATATTGTGATTGCTCAAGCCGGTTCCATTAACTGTCCTAATAGGACTAAATCATCTAACTAAATGACCCAGTTTTTTCTCAAGGATCATTGGTTTTAGAATAGAAAATTGATGATTTGGAAATCGTAGAGCTTCTAACAGATGACCAGGTAGAGGTAGAGGTTGGTTAACGGCAACATTGGGGAGAATGGCACGCCTGAAAAGGGCGATTAAGAAATTACGAAGAAATTACGAAATTGCGAAGAAATAAGAAATTACGAAGAAATTAATTCTCTATTGCGCGGGCAAAAGGGCATATGTCAAAAAAAATGAATGTTCAGAATTTACTCAATTTTTCGCCCACTTAGCATATTCTAGAATTTAGACTAGACTTAAGACCAAACGATCCAAAAACTTTACAAAAACAATAACATAAGTCATTTGGATGGAGCAGCATTTTATTAAAAATATATTTCTCACACAAATATGCACTAAAATATGAACAACTTTTACATAAACAGAGCAGCACATGCAACACATCAAATAGTTTTGTTTAGTTACTGTTTGGATAAAGACGAATTAAGTCAATAAGCCGTACTGATATTTCAGACACAAGTTGACTTAAATCTTTCAGATTTTAAAAAAAGTATTGGATAAAGATGGAATTAAGTTACATAATATGTCTGTTTTATCCCTTTTCTGGTAGTTAGGCACCATTTATCACAATTCCTTGAAGTGTTAGTAATAGGAGTTGACTTAAGCCGATTTTACAAGACACATCTTTAGTACACGGCGCTTTCACCAATGTAGTTGTCGTTTTGGTCATTTTCTGACTTATGCCCTTTTGCCCGCGCAATAGAGAATTAGAACGGCTAGTTATTCCAGAAAGTATATGAATCATTTCTAACCCTGTATAAACGTACCTAAGAATTTTGTTTTTATTTTAGTGAACGTTAACATTTTGTACCTACCTACTTGTTTTTAAGGACTTAGATACACAGCTATTAGGTAATATAATGTATACATATTTGACGGCAAAATATATTTTTATACTTTAATATATAAATGTTGGATTTAATTTTTTTTCTTAAGCAATCTATGCATGCCTTAACCTTTTCCTTATATTTTCCAAAAAATTTAAAGACGTTATTATTTAATGTATTCCACATGATTTGTAAAGATGCGAAATAGTTTTTTCAATAAAATCTATGAAAGATAAACCTTTCAAACCTTATATCATTGAATCAGCTTCAGAGAGCCATCCAATGAGCTAATAATATACAGGGTGTCCCGTTTAAAAAAACACAATTTTGGTCAGTACCTATTTCAAAACCTAGACCAACCACCTCACGAAAAACTATTACGCCAGCCATTAAATCTCTGAACAGAACTGCGTTTAGAAAGTTTTTAATTATGTTTAGAAACAAAAAAGTTATGAAAGTATTATGATCAAAATCGAAAAACGCCCTCTAGCTCTGAAACGGCAAAATATATCGAAATGGTTTGCGCCTTTGAGTTTTTCACAAAATTCAAGCCCGAGATTTTTCTATCTCGATAATAAATGCGCGTTTCCATAAGAAAGCGTCTATTTTGGCCCACCCTGTACTTAGATATTATTAAATTCTAGTATATTTAAACCAAATATACCTTAAATAAAACGTAAATAAATCACGAAGTGGTGTTAGGAAACATTTATGTGATTAGGTTAAATGCATCAAACGTTTTATTCACGTAGGTATCTCTATATTTAGCACAAATTATCGATATATTTGAATCAAACCGTCAAATATTTAAACAAATTATGCCACAAAAATATTAAAAATATTCAAGTTATTTACTTAAACATTTGTATGGTTGGTTTGACAACGTGCGGTGGTTACCTGATATGTCTTTTTATTTAGCGGAAGACATCACAAGTTTCACACATAGACATATTAATACGTCTATGGTTTCACATCACAAGTTGTTGCTACAGACACCAGAGTGAAGCTTATAAATAATTGAGTTAATATTTTTGTATTTTCTAGTGATTATTTTGTGTAGTTAACTCAATTCTGTAAATGATTGGCTTATATCAAACATATATTTACTTGGTTCATATATATTTTTATTTAATACAATCATTTCTTTTTTGTGTGTATAATTAATAAATAAAAAATGTGTGAATTTTTGTGGATTTTTTATTCACTACTACCTACTTATTTCTTGCCTATCGCCCGCGACCTGTTTAAGTCCCGAAATTACGCCCTTAGCTAAGCAAACTGCCCATAACTCTGTGGCAAATAGTTAAAAGGTCATAACTCATTTTTCATGAAATTAAGATTTTGACATGTATATGTTCAAAATATTAAATAATTTAATTAGTTAAAAAGATATAAGTGTATTTACGTAAAGATCTATTCATGAAATATAGCTCGAAACTTGGAATTCTCAAAAAATGTCCGTTTGGACTTGCTAAAAACGGTATAAGTAAACATATTTTTTTAAATGTCGTACCAATACTGCTAATAGTGAAATAAGTATAGTTACATCTTTTTAACTTACATAAAGAATAGCTAAAAGAAACTCGTATGTCGACTTATTACCTTTTTAAGGAATTTACACTACAATTCTACAATATATAAGTATACTTATGTTGTGATATATATATATATATATATATATATATATATATATATATATATATATATATATATATATATATATATATATATATATATATATATATATATATATAGAAAAGATACCAGTACGATCAGATATATCCCTAATGACTTACCACTGCTATCAACACAAAATGGCTAGTTTTAATTTTCTTGTCCATTGTTTACTAAGCTTCCCTCTCAGTAATGAGAGGTTGGAAAAAGAAAAAGTATTAATTAAAGATATAGCTATGAGTAATGGTTATCCTAGAGATATAGTTGAAAAACTAATTAGGAAGCGTAAATTTAAGGACACACTTGCAATCCTACGACCTTTCAAAAGTATATAGAGACAAAATATATAACGATCCCGTACGAACCCCGGTGTACTTGTGGTTACAGTAAGGTCTTCAAAAACGTGGGTATAACAGCGGTTCATTCGTCGAGTAATAAATTACAACAACTCTTAGACAATCCAAAGGATAAAATAAAATTCCAAATGAAAGGTATCCCAGACCTGAAATTGAAAAAGTGAAATCTGTCGTATTCTATTCTGGCACATGCGGCGGACAGAATAAGAACCAGATCCTTATTTCTATGTTTCATTATATTACACATCAACACCCCCCCCCCCCTCTAGAAGTAATTGATCACAAATTCCTCGTGCCTGGACACATACATTTAGAGTGCGATGTAGATCACTCAGTAATAGAAGGAGCCAAAAAAAAAGATATCCATTTGAAATACATGTGCCCCGAGGTTGGTATCAACTGGTACGAACTGCGAGCAAAAGAAATAATTTCATGGTATTTGTTATGGAATCGGAAGATTTCTATTCATTCTCTGATATATACACCAAAGATTTTAAAATAAGAGATGTATGTTGGTTAAGATATACTAAAACGCACACCGTTAGTTACAAATTTAGTTTAGATATGAAGAATTCAAGAAAATCAGTTTTTTTAGAAAAGGTAGCAAGATTGCTACCTTTTTTTGCTACCTAGAGAAGGTAGCAAGATTTGAAAAGTGTTAAAATCCCTAATTTGTACGATGAACCTCGACCAATAAATAAACTGAAAAAACAGAACCTTCTGGAAATCGTCTCCTTACTAGATAAGGATGTGCAATCATTTTATAGAAATCTAAAAAGTGATAAAGACGTAGAAAAAGACACTGATCCAGATATTGATAGTCTTCATCAGAATATAACCTTCTGATGAAAGTTATAGTGCGGCAGCATACGGAATCTCGTATGCTACTTAATGCTACAAGCAAATTAGTTACAAATTAGTTAGTTACAAATTTAGTCTAGATATGGAGAATTCAAGAAAATCAGTTTTTTTTAGAAAAGGTAGCAAGATCTTTTTTTGCTACCTAGAGAAGGTAGCAAGATTTGAAAAGTGTTAAAATCCCTAATTTGTACGAGGAACCTCGGCCAATAAATAAACTGAAAAAACAGAACCTTCGGGAAATCGTCTCCTTACTAGATAAGGATGTGCAATCATTTTATAGAAATCTAAAAAGTGATAAAGACGTAGAAAAAGGCACTGATCCAGATATTGACAGTCTTCATCAGAATATAACCTTCTGATGAAAGTTATAGTGCGGCAGCATACGTAATCTCGTATGCTACTTAATGCTACAAGCAAATAGTTTTTTTTGTTTAGTTTTGTGGTCTCTCTGGAACATGAAACATGTTGATGGACATGTACAAATCGTGACCAATTCGTGTAACGCCCAAGAATCATAATTACGCTAGTTTGGAGTTTCTTTTCACCCCCAGTCCATAAAATGAGTCTCAAAGGCCTCAAGATTACGAAATAAAACGGAAAATACAGAAAATAATTAGAGGATGTAGTAAAATGGGGGAGTAGAGCAAACAGGAAAATGGGGCGACAGGGGTAAAATATTAAATTTATTTGAACCGCACAGAAATAGCCATTTCTATTCAACTGCAATAATTGTAGCACGAGGTGAATTATATTATTCATATTATTCCCCTCCCCTAAACATGACATTAAAGGTTTGTTCCAACAAAAAATCACAAACCAGTCAGAGCCAATCGGTGCGGCAAGTCGCCGTCAGCTGACTAGTTAGAATTTGCAATCGTCCAATCATATTTCGTGTAACTAGTCAGTGATTGCTGCTGAAACAAACCTTAAATTATCTTTAACATCAAAGGGAAAGGACAAAAGTGTGATATTTTTAGTTAAATAAATTTTAATATTTTAGTCATAAATCATATCAATATCGTCAGTGATGTCTTCTGAACCATCATCCAGTATGGAGTTATCTTTTGGAGTATTTTCACACCTCTCTTCATCTGCTTCACATTTGCACATTTCTGTGCAGTAAATGCCATTTAACAAGCATTTACAGGGTGGACGACATTTGCCTCGCTCACAGGAACAGTTCGTCAGTTCTATAACAAGGTAATAAACACATAATGCGTTTAACTGCGAATAACTGCCATTTTCATGATCCATCCGTAATCGGTGGGCTCTGGAAGCAAAGGATGAGGTTCTTTGTCTCTAGAACATTCCATGGCTTGATAGTGTGCTCGAAGAATCGCGGGTTCCAGTGTTCCTTTGGTTGGGGGTAAATTTTCCCCTTCTACTTGCTTCTTTTTAAATAAAATCCAACGAATATCGCCTATATCATCATGCATGGTCTGTGGTAAATACAACTGGCAAACAAACTTTTCGACTCCTGAAATAATATCCCTACCGATTTCTTCAGCTTTACCAAGCTTTTGAAGTACTAACAATACATCATTCGGCACATGACAGAATGTCTTCCAGCAAGATACTTTCCCTTTTTTTGAAAAACTGCACGTCTGCTCCCGTTATGGCATGAAAGCCGGGAAGGGCAGCAGATTTTTGTTTTCCTAACTTATTATAGATGCGATTAATTGGCAGGTACTTGGATGTTTTTCCAGAACCCCATATAACTGACACATCGTGGCAAAGTTGTGGAAATCTTCTTATTGCCAAAACAACATCAGTATCGGGAGAATATATATGTATTTGCGTAGCTCCTAGAACTGTAGCATCAACAGCATGAAGCAATATTTTTGTGTCTGCCTCGTCATGCGAACTGGAGAGATAGTCGATATTCATATGACTGCAGCAACAAATTTTCTGTGGTTGTCCTTACCAAATTGTATTAAATGAAGAGCTAAAAAGTTGGAAAGTTCATCTTTGGTTTTTTCGTGCTGAAGAAGTTGCGTCATTTTAATTTTTTGTATGTTACATTTGTTATCAATTTTGTATTGAACTGGATCGATTTTACCTTGTCGTTTCGCCCAGGTAGCAGTTTTCAGCGAATTGGACTTATAGGTGTCGAAAACAAAATGCACTTCATTATAGTTCTCATATTTAGTTTTCATTTTATAGCAAAATTGCTTAGCTAATTCTTCTCCCGTTCTTATTGAACTAGTTTTATTAAAGGCATGCAATTCAGCCATTGTATCAACAATAGCAACTCGCATTTCAAGGCCACTTCCTTTATTTGCATTTGTTGGTATAATTTCTTCTCTTTCACTTTTATTGTCGCTAACTAGGCTTTCCAAGATTCCTAATAGTTTACTTTTAGCTGAACAGTGTAACATATCTCCAAAAGCAGAAAACATACAATAGGGAACTACAGACAGTTCATAGGTACTTATTATTTTCTGCAAATCTACATTCCTTTGCGAACGTGAAGCAATTAACAAACGAGAGAACAAAGTTTTGTCTTCTTTCAACCGAACAACTTTATCCTGCAATGTGACATTAACAACATTTCTTGAGGTTTTAAACGTTTTTAGCTTCAGTTTTGTCATGGGACTTCAAAAGTCAGTTATATTATACTTATTATTATTTAGAGAGTAGAGTAAGTACAAGCAACCTGTTACAGCGTGACGCGGGGCGATGAGTATCGGTAACATTTTTCAAATTTAAAATGTCCATCAAACATATTTGTGTAAGAAAGCTTTATTAAATCCAAAACCGTTTTCCGTTTGCTTATAGCATTAAGTAGCATACGGAATTCATATTTTTAACATTACGCTGCCGCACTATTAATGCATATCTATTATGTAGGTATACTTATTACCGTTTGAGCGTAGTATGCTGAGAACTTATGTAGACACTGCCGTTTTTACCAAAGTTTAGTCAAAGTAGCATTGCACCAAAAAGGGAATATCTCTTAATTTTTTGCGTAAATATTTGCATTTTATGAGTTTTAAGTTAATTCTTACAAGTCTATCACTACCTGATGATACTGCATTAAAAACTATGTAGATATATTAATTTTAAAATGGATTTGTAGCAAATTAATCAAAGTTATATGTCATTTTTCTGCAAACTTGAAAAAACAACTTATGACCTTGTAACTATTTGCCACAGAACTGTTAGTTATAAGTAGGTATATATATATATATATAAAATAAACAAAATATAAAATACCTACCTACACAAAATGGATAAGCAATAACTTGTTATTGCATCTTCAGATATAATTATATACCTGGACTAGATCTACATAAAAATGGAATAAAAGTAAATTGCACAATTAATTTAATAATAATAATATAATAATAATAAATTACAATATATTAACAATATTTACAAACATAACTTAAAATATGAACTGTCAAGTACCTATACATCTATTTATTTACAAAAAGTCCAAAGTATCGTGTTAGCTTCTAACAAAAGGTTAGTAGGTATAGTACAAAATCACAAGTTCGCAGACGAAAGTAAAGGAGGCTATTATGCTTCCGATTTATACGGCTTAAATAATTTAGGCTTTTCCGAAACAGGAACATGCGTCTGGGGTGAAATTTTCGACGCTGGAATTAGAAGTCCATCATGCATCGGCGGGCTCAAACTAATCTCCGAATGCACTGGCGAACTGGGTGATATTTTCTGGTGTTGAGGTTGATATGCGCCGGGAAAGTCAAAGTTTAAATTTAAATTTAATCCCTGTGGAAACTGCAGTTGAGGTCCAGCTTGCGGCAGTCCACTGGACAAATTGGAAGAGTTAATTCCGCCGTTGTGCTGCAAGCTCATCGCTGGATTTGCCATCGGAATCCCGGTTGGTGGTACTCCGAAGTTTGGATACGGATGATACCTTGGATAATGGTGGGTGTACATGGGCGGCGGCGGCGGGTAGTGCAGAGGTAAAGTTGAGGCTGCAGCTTGAAGTAGAGAGGCCGCAAATGCGGGGTCCGTGTATACTGCGGCGTATGGCCATGCGATGGCCATCCTTTGCCTCTTGTCTTTCATTCTGCGATTTTGAAACCAAACCTGGAACAAAAGAACAATTAAATAAGGTGAATATTCAAAGTCGAATTAACGCTAATTTGTTTTACAAAGCTCGAACAATGCGTGGTCTTAGTGAGGAGACCGGCCACCGCCTTGATCTTAAGTAGTTAACACATCATAAAACACATGATGCCAACTTATCTGTCCATTAAACTACTAAAGTTGATAGCGACTTATGAGTGCTTTTTCTAAGGCTCAAATTAGTATCAAAGCGAGGGTTATGCGGTCTTTTTGAAGTCTTAAAAGCCATATTAGCGTTCTGTTTGAGCAAGCAATGTGTTAATTGGCAGCCATAGGCTGCAATATCTCCTATACATTTATAATCATAAATGCTAATGGGTTTTAGCGTTAAGTTTGGGGTATTACGTCAATTAAGTATTTTAATGATATCATTACATACCTTGATGGTGCTTTCTGGGAGGTTCAACTGCGCTGCCAATTCGCACCTTCGCGGCCTGGAGACGTAGTTCTCTTTATAAAATTCTTTCTCCAGTCGCGCTAATTGCTCCCGAGTAAAGGCCGTGCGATAGCGACGAATATTTGGATCGTTAACAGACGACGGACTGGTTGGAGTGTTCATCTTCATATCTGAATTAACTGGGCTTGTGCAATCTGCAAGTGGAAGAAAACAATTAGGTATTAACGATAAAGCAATGTGTTGAGTGGCCAGTTGCCGGAAATTTCAATAATTAAATGTCTCTTAATGCTCAAGTACCAATTAGTAAAACATATAAACTGAATCCTCCTAACTAGGAAGCGGGTCTAGACGTTAAGTGGCTCTAGAGACGTGCATGTGTTATAAAGTCAAGAGCCCAGCGTCGGAGGAGTTGACGCGGAAGTCGTTTTGGCGTCGGGACTTCCGTTTTCATTAAACGATTTAGCACTTTTTAGTGGAAAGTGGCGTTGACTAATACAATTTTGGAACATACCTTTGCTGTATTGCTGCGTTGGCGATTGCGGGGGACTGGGTTGTCCATGGTGTAAGTTATAGTGCGGCGGGATTACGTCCAACACAACTGATGAATTCTTCTGCTCTTGCTGATGAAACATCTTGAAGGTAGCACTAGATTGCATATAGAACAGACACAAAACACAAACTTAGTTCACAGGTCGCAAAGTGGATTAGACGGATACAGACGCGTTAAACGTTGACTAAAACCGAATGAATATTTCCTTTTGGTAGTTCAGTCCGTATTTAGGCAAAATGCTGAGGGAGGGGCTTCACCAGAAGCTGGTTGGTCGTGTGGGCATCGACCGGTGATTGGTTCCCCCGCCCCTGAATCTGTATGTCCAGGTAGTTTTAGGCTAAAATCCTTTGAAACAGTCCTTATGGACCCTAAGTAGATGTCGGGACGTATTAAGGCGGATATATGGTCTATTACTATTCTCAACCTTAATAACGAATTCCCTACCCGTTGCCGCGCGCTATACAGCTTATGCTGTATTGATTATATTTTTATGGTTCCTATAAAGATGCTTTAGCAGCTTAATTTTATGTTGGCCAAATTGTTTCGTTTCAAATGAGATTGTCTGGAAGGCGATATAAAAGTTCGCTAGGAATTTATAATAAAAAGGAGAAATTGCAATTGACGATATTGAGTCAGATGATACTTTCATCTGACTCAATATTTTATATGTACCCATTAAATAAATAGGTACCTATCCTATACCTATATAGGTATACATTGGACTCCCGATTATACAAAACGTTTCGGATAACTGAAATTTCGGTTAAACCGAACGTAGGCATAAAAATACTACACATCGTTTCTTAATGCAATAATGGTTTTTAATATACCTAGGTACCTATAATACAAATTATAGGAATAAACATTAGTAGGTAATCACAGAAGTATCGATAGATACTTGTACGTGATAATGATACATTTCTGGTAAACAGAAATCAATATATATATATATATATATATATATATATATATATATATATATATATATATATATATATATATATATATATATATATATATATATATATATATATATATATATATATATATATATATATATATACATATATACACACATATATATACACACATATATATACATACATATACACATACACATACACACACATACACATACACACACATATACATACACACACATATACATATTTTTAATTTAAATTATAATATGCATTACATTAAATAGTTTACTATACTAATATACGTTGATTGATTATATTACTAAATAACAATCTGTCATTTTGACTTATCCATAATTTTAGTCTGTTTTTGTAGTTATTATAAGAATGTATATGTTGCATTTCTCTAGGGATAAGAATATACAATCTAGGTACCAGGTAAGTAGTACATCTTTGTCCAATTGTTTTCTCACAACGAGGGTATAATATAGTCTCAGGTCGGCGTGTATTATAAGGATGTTCATGTGGAGCTAAACTAATTTTGCCTTGTTTCAAAAAAAGCATTATTCTTAGAAAATACAGCTGCCTTAAGTCGAATATATTAGATTCCCTATATAATGAATTACTAGGATATAAAATATTTCTCTTATATATTATTCTTAAGATCCACTTTTGTACAACATGAACATTATAGAGATAACAGTCATACACACCTCCCCATCCTATGATACCATACGTTAATAACGATTGTATTAAAGAAAAATACATAATTCTCAATTGCTGAATATTCAAAAAATCTCTTAAGTATTTAAATTTAGGTATCAAACCCCTTATCCTTCCTACAAGCTGTTTCATTTGTAACTCCCACCTCATATGTCTGTCAATATGAACACCCAGATATTTTACTGAAGAAGATTCAAAAATTTGCATATTGTGACCTACGCTTAAAGGACCCAACGCAGGGAGACCTGTGTTATAAGAAACAAAAGGTAAGTACATTGTCTTTCCATAATTTAAGGTCAGCTTGTTATACTGCAACCATTTAACAATTTCTGGAAACTCATTTTCTATTTCTCTTTTTAGGTTTAGCCAGGAAGATGACGTATATATAACAGCTCTGTCGTCAGCAAAACTAATAATCTTACCACGTGTCTTAAGGCTCAATAAACTGTCGATGTAAATAGTGAAAAGGACTGGTCCCAATACCGTCCCTTGGGGAACACCATAGGTAACCGTCTGCAAATCACTCTGAACATCATCCAGTTGGACCAGCTGTTCTCTGTTTGATAGATAGCTTTCAAATATTTTATACGATTTTCCACGTATTCCGTATTTATTTAATTTATTCAACAGTCTTTTATGACATACCGTATCAAAGGCTTTAGAAAGGTCGAGAAATATGCTGATTATAGGAGTTTTTTTATCCAATGCCTCATAGACATATGATGTTAATTGATGAATCGCATCATCAGTCGATTGTCCCTCTCTAAAACCATATTGAGAGTTCGATAATATTTTATATTTGTTTAAGAAACTACGAAGTCGTTTGTTTATTACTTTTTCTAAAACCTTTGAAATGTTTGACAAAAGAGAAATTGGGCGATAGTTCCCTATATCTAATTTACTGCCACTTTTGTATAGTGGCTTTATCACAGCACATTTTAGAATTTTTGGAAAATATCCCTCCTCCAAACAGTTATTTATTAGGTAAGTTAATGGCTGAACTATTTCATGTCGAATTTCTTTTAATGTTTTCGATTGAATGTGATCTAGTCCTGGTGTTACCTTTTCTTTTAGATTATTTATTATATCTAATATCTCTAGTTCATCAGTTGGGTACATAAACATTGTATTTTCCAAGCATTCCAAATGATCATTGAAATTATTGATATCTGGTATTTTTGCAGCTAATTTTTCTCCAATTGTACTATAATGATTATTGAAATGATTAACAATTTCTTTTTTGCAGGTGACCCTTGACCCGTCTAGTAATTCAATTTCCTGTATATCCGTTTTCTGTTTCGGATGACCGCAAATGTTTTTTACACACTCCCAAAGGGATTTTGATGTGTTTTTATTATTTTCAATTTCCTTACCAAAGTATGCTTTTTTGGCTTCATTTATAGATTTATTTAATTTATTATTGTAACATTTGTATCTCTCCTTGAAATCAATATTATCTGGATTATTTAAAGTTAACTTATAAAGTTTTTCTTTTTCTTTAATACATTTTAATATATCAGATGTTATCCATTTCTTTTTGGGAACTATTTTATGTTTTAGTATTATAGTATTTTTATTTTTATTTATATAATATTTTAACATTGATATAAAATATTCAAATGACTTATCTAATTTTTTTTCTTTATACATTTCCTCCCAATTATTATTTCTTAAATCGGATCTTAGATTGTTGTAATTTAAGTATACTTTACTTCTTTTATCATTTTTAGTTTTTGTTTGTTCATCTACATTTAAAAGCAAGCTTACGGGACTATGATCGGTAATGTAATGCCTGAAAATAAAAGACCTTATATTTAAATCACTTGGGATCACCTTATTTTTTACCCAAATATGGTCCAAACATGTTTTAGTAGGTAACCTTGTGTATTCATTAATAAAGGATACAAAACCATGATAGCTTAAAATATTTTTATATTCTTCAATATATTCATCATTCTCTAAAAGGTTAATATTGATATCTCCTATAATAATATTGACGTGACTTTTACAGAAATTCTCTAAGTAGTCTAACAATGCTAAATTAAAGACATGTGGAGATGTACTTGGTAACCGGTATATAGCTGTTATATCGATTTTTATTTTAAAAGAAACTATTTGGATGTTCAAGGCCTTAATCTCTCCAATGTCAACAATAGATGCTGTATATTTTAAACTAGATTTAATATATACTAGCACCCCATCATTTCTATTCAATTGTCCATCATTGTAAACCATGTCATATTTGTTAATTTTAAATATACTAGAATCACCCAATTGTAGTGTTTCGGTTAATATTATTATATCAAATTGTACAGCTATTCTATCTAACAAAGTATACAACTGGTCAAATATATCTATATATACTTACAGATACCTATATAAACTTACAGATAAATTTTGGGATAGTGCGGAAAACTTCGAATAAAGCGGAGGTTTCAATTTCACAGTTTGCGGATAATTCGGATAAAGGGGTTACGGATAATCGGTATGATAAATAAAATGATAAAGATATAATAATTTAGATAATAATAATATAGATAGATAATAATTTTAAATGATAAAGATATATTATTATAATAATAATACCTTGAAACAGCCACAGTTACGACTAAAAGTAGTACCTACCTACAGTTTACCAACAACGGTTAGGTATTTAATTTAATCGTTTCCCCCCCGTAAGTTTGGTTTAAGTGTTTTCAATTTTCTATAGGTATGATTTTATTCAATTTAATGCTATCTAGGTATATCTGAGAGTTTGTATCTTCCTATCTTTCAAGTTTTTGTAATAAAATGTCGTGATTAAGCCAGGCATTCGTAAGCGTTCCATAAATCTAGTAATATAGGTAAGTACCTTACCTTAAATGCCTTATCCTAATATACCTTTAGTTTAGATAATATCTTCAAATGTTTCAATTGTTTCCAAATTTTTTATTAAATTAAAATTTAATTGATGTATCAAATATCATAGTATACTTATAGTATAAGCTATAGCTATATAAGATTATACCATAAGCATAGTATAAGCTTATACCTTTTAGGGAAACCCTATTGTTTTCACTGAAGAGGTTCTCCTTAAAAAACTTACTCATATATTTACTGTTTACATAGGTGAGTAAAGATAGGCTACGTAAGTAGGTATAGTTTGTAATATCGAAATATGAGACATAAAAACCCGAGAAAAAATATACAATATAACCGATTTCCTGGAATTTAGGGAGAAACAAATGATTTTATATACATCGCCCATCACATTATGACATTATCATGTAACAGGTATAACAAAATATTGATCACACCTTATACCTTTCGTCATATCATTGGATGGTGAATGTGATGCAGAATAAGAATGTTTCTCAATCAAATATTACGGATTCATTTTACACGTCCCTCGGCCGTGTCACATGGCATCATTGGCATTCATTTGGATGCCTAAATTGCCTAATACCATCGAACGTTTTGTGTTAAAGTGGGGTTCAACAATAATTCTTGAAATAGAAGTAATACAGTTATTCTTTAATTTATTGTATTATTTTGATGGGTTTTGTGTTAAAATTGACTAGTTATTAGTATTATATCAAAACATAACAACTTGTTGAATGAAAGCGCCTTTATAGTAACGGTTTTAGCTTAGGTACTGCAAGAAAAGTTATATTGCCCCGATCTCCTATTGCGGCAATTGTGGGTAACCTTTGAAAATTTTTTTGTCTCATATTTCGATGTTACAAACAGTATGTACGCAAACAGTATGTATGCAAACAGTAAGTTTATATATAGAGAGAATGTTTTTTGTTAATTTTTATTTTTTATTTTAATATTTAATATTTTTATATTAACAAATTGCAGATTGTAGAAAGATGATCTGTATCTTTTTTGTTATTACATGCATTAGGATTATTGTGAATATTCCATTCCATCATTCCATAATTAGCCGTGTTTTATACTTTTATTCTTTATTAATAACTTTAGTATTTTCGTAGTTAAAATGATCTGTTTCATTAGAATGTTTTTTGAGAGCTGTATATTAGTTGAATATTTGTGACCTTTTAAACGTTATTCAAGAAGTTGCATTGTTTGACCAATAGACTTCCTCACATTGTTTACATGGAATTTCGTATATACAATGTGTAGTTTTTTCAAGTGGATATTTGTCGTTTAATATTGTGTAAAGGATTTTTAAATTTGTATTTTTGTGTGCTATGTGAATAATGTGTTTTTAAAATGTTTGAAATATTTTCTGATTGTTGTGGTACCTATATAGGTATGGTAAGGCAATATATGTTTTATGAGTATTCGTTTTATCCATTAATGGTGGTCGAGAATTGTAGTATTTGTGAATATGTGAATTCTGTTTTTGAAAATTTTTTGATTAGAGAAAAAGGATAGTTATTATTTATTAAAACATTTTTTGCTTTTTCTATGCATTCTTTTCTAAAAATGGCGGACGTTAGTTTTATTAATCTGTGTGCAATACCAATTAGGTACCTATTTCAATTTTTTATGGTTGTATGGGTTTTTTGAGTTGAAATTGGTATATCTACCAGACCATGTTGTTTTTGTATTCCATTTTGTTTTTTTGTTTTGTACAGTTTTATTAAGTATTTATTTATAAGAGTTAAAGAGTCTAAGAAATTTATCTTATTTTCTTATTCGTTTTCAATTGTAAATTGCACTTTTAGATGGTAACCTAACTATTAAATTTATTTAGAATTGAATTTTTATGTTCAGTTGGAAATTCAGTTATGCAAACATCAACATAACGTTTGAAAAATGGGATTTTATAGTTTAATGTTGGAATTATGTTTTTTTCTAAATCTTCAAGTAGGTACTAATTCTGCGATTGTACTGGATATTGGTGAACCCATTGCACAGCCATATGTTTGTTTGTAATATGTATTATTGCATTGAAAAAATGTGCAATTTAATGTGAGTTCAAAGGCATATAAGAACTCTTCTATTGGTAATGGAGTATAATTTTTTAATTCGTTCCAACGGTTATTTGTTATATTTTTTACAAAGTCTATTAGTATATTGGTATAGGTATAGTGAAATTCTATCTAAAGAGAGAAGTTTGTCTTCGTTATTAAGTTTTATTGTATTTATCAATAAATGTTGTGAATGTCCAAGAGTCCTTTATATCCCAAGCAGCATGGTGACGTCATTATTACATTCTTTTAAGGTGATTTTAGGTCTAAAACGTCAAGTGACCAATATGAAGTCGACATATGACGTCATTTCTATGTCGTCTTTAAAACGTCACTTTTTTCTCGTCATTCAGGCGTACCTTTTTAATCTAACGTTACTAATCCTTAAGACGTCATGAATTTGACGTCAACTTGGCGTCATATTATCGACGAACATTTTTCCACCCTTTCGTTATACTTATTTGTCTACAATAATTAATGTCATGTTAAGTTTGAGACATTTCTAAATTTAAAACATAAAGGTCACGTCAACGGTTATAATTACAACATCTTTGTAATTATAACCGTTGACCGTAACCGTAATTATAATTTTTGAATGTAATTTATATTAGCAATCATTTTATATCCGCATTTTCCGGAACAGTAGGAAATTGTCAATTACTTGAAAAACTGCATGTATTTTGGAAATGACGTCACCATTAGGTATTTTAGAATCATGTAATTTTGACTTTTGACTACCTACAGTCAAAAGCCACGATTACATGATTCTAAAATATGAATTTCTATGTCTTGAATTTCTTGTCAATATGACAACGTTTTGATGTCTATATTATAATTTGGTGATAGAAAAAATATTCGATTAAAACCAAAACAGGGTATAATTCTTATTTTTAAAGTATAGCATAAAATACCTACATATGGCAGAGATCAGACATGGATGGGGATTCCAATGTAGCGTAGTTTGCCCAAAACAAGCGATGCTATTCAGGCGTATTGGGCTCGGTTACACAGAGTTCAATGTTCTCAAGATATTAGATACCTAGATACATTTAAATTAGGTTTAGTATTCTCCAGATGATACAGTTATATTATAAATAGAAGTAGAAATCTAAAAGCCATATTCCCAGAAAATATAAACCCTTATTTAGCATTAGGGACCACAAGCGGCAATAAGGCAATATCAGGTTAAGTAGGTACTTATTACTTCAAATTACCTGGATTATAATACATAATAATCTGCTTGATATAATTGCGAAAATCCGTTGTTCAATAATTGATACATACAGCTTACCGCTAATATAATCTTATTAAGTCATTATATATAGGTTTTCCGAAAAATATGCTAATTATTTTATTACCAAAAGATATTCATCGAAATGTGTCTTCCTCTCCACGTATACTTGCCTAGTTTGACTAAACAAAATCATGCGTGGCTTGGAAGTTTTAGGTGCTGGTATTATCGATTGGCGAGTTATAGGTACGACGACGTGTTGTGACGAGTGTTTTATTTTACAACGCTTTAAAGCGGCAATACAATCTAACATAATAATTTAGTAATCCTTGAAAAAGCAACCCAAAAAATCTTAAAAACCTTGAACCTTAAATTCTTCGAATGTAAAAGACAGGACATTCAGGATCAATAATTTTTATATGTAGGTACTGTTTGTAACATCGAAATATGAGACAAAAAATATTTTCAAAGGATACCCACAATTGCCGCAATGGGAGATCGGGGCGATATAACTTTTCTTACAGCAAGCTAAAATCGTCACTATAAAGGCGTTTTCATTCAACAAGTTGTTATGTTTTCATAGAATACTAATAACTAATCAATTTTAACACAAAACTCAACAAAATAATACCCTAGATCTTAAATTAAAGAATAACTGTATTACTTCTATTTCAAGTATTGCTGACCCCACTTTACCACAAAACGTTCGATGGTATTAGGCAATTTAGGCATCCAAATGAATGCCAATTATGCTGATATGACACGGCCGAGGAACGTGTAAAATGGATCCGTAATATTTGAACGGGAAACATTCTTATTCTGCATCACATTCACCATCCAAATTTTTTATGATATAGCGAAAGGTATATAGTGCTTTCAATATTTTGTTATAGGTACTACATGATAATACATAATATGTTGGGCGATGTATATAAAATCATTTGTTTTTCCTTAAATTCCTAGAAATCGTTTATATTTGACAACGCTGTTGAAAATGCGTGCTACACGTGTGAAGATATAATGAGGGTTTTTTGCTCGTGAAACACCCGTGAAACATTCATATTTACAGCCGCGATTTTTAATAATATTTATAATTAAGATTATAATTAAATAGGTATGAGCAATTCATTACACAGAGACATAATCAAATAAATAGAAAAATAGTCAAAGGAAAAACACTTACCAGTCGCATATTTGGACATATACACGGAAACGAATAATCTAGAAGTTGAACAAGCTCTTTCGCCTTTATTGAAGTTCATCGGGATGGCGTAGGATTAATTGGTCATTTATACTAATGCTTGCTATGCTCATAGCTCATAGTAACACTTTTATGTGACATTAGTTTAAACGGAATTCACATTCATAGAAAACACTAACTTACTATAGTAAGTTTTAGTATTTTATGTGTTCTATTTAAACATATTGATATATAAAAACATTAGGTATAGGTACATGTATCTAGAAGATACATGTACCTGTTATGTTACACTTAATGCTAAACTTTAAAATGCGTACAATCTTGTGGAATATATTAAAACAACTACTGTTCCTAGGTATATGCTAGAAAATATTGAATTACATAATATACAACATAATTCGGAAGCTTTTAAAGGGGAAGTGATAGAGAAATTGCTTGCTTGGTCAAAACTAAAATCATTTGTTGGCAAGATTTTACGAATTTTGAGGTTAAACGAAAATCGAAAAACAGATGTAACCTGTCTAAAGCCGGTATGCATTTCCTGGTTGAATTTGTGTTGATTCTAATTCTAACTTCATTTCTAGTGGGACAAAAATCATGACGCTGAAGTTTTTTAATATGCTTCACCAATTTATTTTCATTTTCAGAAAAGAAATCGATATTTTCAGACATGTCAAACGAAGAACCATATTTTTCGTCTTTGTCATTAAATGAAAATTCTTTTAAGGAAAATGTACCTACCAAACCTGGCCGACTCTTAGAGTAATAAGAAGTCTTTAAACTTTTAATTTTAAAACTTTTAATTTTTTTCTGATTCAAAGACTTGTGTCACGGAAATATAGAAATAAAAACTCGGATATTTAAAAAAGGAAATGGAACAAATTTTTCTCCTTAAATTTAAGTAAAAAGTTGTCGAAATTTAATACGTGAGCACTGCTAATCCATTCCTGAAAAATCTCATCCCGATTTGCTACCTCATGTCGACTTTCGCCTGGGCGTTTTCGCTAACAGAGTAACAGGTGATTTGTCATATACCTAGGTTGATTCGGAAACATTGAAGAAATAGCGTTTTTTGTACGTTTTGGTTTCTCTCTAGGAACCTCCAAGATATAACCACCGTCGCTAGTCATTCTATCTATCTTTATAATACATGACTCTGAAAAATACCTAATACAGACTACTCAATGTTTTGTAGGACGACTCTCTATGAATGGCTTTAATCCATATTTGTTTAATTTCCTCATCTCTTGAAAAAGAAAACATGGACACATAAGTATTGGTATCTACTATCGTAATTGCTTGAGCACTTAAGTAAGTATGCAACATTTAGAAGCCATAATGGAAAAAAAATAACACAAGAAACATATTTTAAAATTTACACCGAAAACGGAGGTCTCGCCTCCACTATACCGGCATTGACCAGTTGACAGATAACGATAAATCACGCTACAAAACAAAAACAAACCACCTTCCGATGTCTATTTTACTGACTTTACCGACTTTACGAATTGTCACCAAGAACTAAATACATTTGAGGAGTCTTACACATTCAATTATTATTTTAACTTTATTACAACTTTGAAATAGAGCTTTTTACTAAGGAAAAACGTACAACGTTTTACGAGTATTATCAACAAGCACTACAATCAGTTGACGACGCCTTAACTAACTACTCTGCTCTATGTGGGCTTCAATGAAAATAATGTGATTTTAACAATAAAAATGCAAATTTTCATTTCTAGGGCACAGAACAGGCTTATAAGAATATTTTGGGACACAAAACTTATATTATAATTATCACTATGATAATAGCTAGTGAATGCACCTAATTTGATAATCAGATATTATGTAGTTTTTTAATTATTTATACTTAACCAAAATAAATGCATCTATTTGCCTCTCAGTCTACAAAATCCCAGCCTTAAGCACCTACCTACTTATGTAAATATCTCATAATGATCGATAATCTTATACGAGGTACAGATATTATAGTATGCCATTATCATATTATCAATTTAAATATATCTAGGTACCTAGCCTAGGATTAATTTGATTGTACATAGGTATATATTACATATTCACTTGCATTGATGGTAAGTTATTGTAAGTACCTAGGTATATACTTATAGGTATTTAGTGGAGTGGAAAACACATTTTGATGAATATTAATTAAGGATATAAAATTAATAGCATATTTTTCAGAAATCCCCATATTAAAGCACGTAATAAGATTATATTAGCGGTAAGTTGCATGTATGTATTGAACAAGGATTTTTACAATTATACAAGCAGATTATTATTATAATCCAGGCAATTCCAAGTAATAAGTACTTACTTAACCTAATTGCTTAAAATATGCCGCTTGTGGTACCAAATACTAATAAGGGTGTATATTTTCTCATTTTCTGAGAATTTGGCTTTTAGACTTATATTTCTGTTTATAATTTAACTGTAACAACTGGAGAATAATAGTACCTAAACCTAATTTAAATGTATCTGGGTACCTAACATTGGACATTGAACCCTATGTAACTGAAAGAGCAAAACGTGTAAATACCAACTAAATAGCCTCGCTCGTTTTAGGCAACCTACGTGATATAAGAATCCCGGCCATACTTGTCTGGGGCGCTATTCTCGACCCTTCGAATAATGACAACGTTATTAGAAAATGACGTCATGCGAACAATATTTCCATATTTGCGATTCTCGAGCACTCGTATTTCATCGAATGCGATCTATTTACATCGAATGATATGCGAGCGGAAAATTAACGTCAAATCGCTAGAATGCGAATTAACTATGACGTTTTGAGGTATATTTGTTTATTGATTTGAGCAATTGTCACGAATTTCTTTAAATTTGGTAATACAAAGATCCGGAGAAAACACAAAAATAATTCAAATAGGTAATTATGGAAGATTTATTGTATTTGGAATTAATTCAAGAATTAGAAGGTGCAGAAGTTAATGAAGAAGAAAACCAAGATTTTAAACACTACATCCGCGATCCATTTATTGAATTAAGCGAGGATAATTATAAAAAAGAATTTTAGACTGACCAAAGAATTGTGCCGTTTTGTAATTGCATTAATAACGCCACATTTAAAACCAAAACTGAGACCAACTGATTTAGATATTATTGTAAGGGTACATAGAAAAGATGTATACCTAATATATTTTTGTGAAGCAAAAACTATAAATAAATTTATAGAACGGTACTATTATTTTAATTATCTGCAGGTATCTACTGGTGACGTTAAGATTTTTTTGCTACAGGGAAATACCAATGGGACATTGGTGTTAATAAATTTTTACATGTATCACAGTCTTCAGTAAGAGAAGTGATAAATGCTTTAACACTTCCTCAAATATATAATATGTATGTCAAATTTCCCCACAACTTTGAAGAACTACGTGAAATTGATTAATGTCAAATGATCAGTTTTGCGCGCGCTTGACGATGATGCCAAGTGTGTTGTTCGAACGATTCGAAGAGCTTTACGAAGTATGGCCAAGAATTAAGATTTTAAAAGTCATTCGCAAATCAACTCTTCGTACATATTCGTGAACGTGTTTATACGACGGAAGTTGAGAATAGCGCCCCTGATCTTTGTCATACAAAACGTGAGTTTGGCCAAGAATTTTGCTTCTAACTTAACTCTCGACCAATGAAGAAAGTCGTCCATTTTGATTTTCTTTCAGAAAACTATGCTGAATCATCTGGTACTAGTCCTAATAAATTATACCTCAATACTGGGTATTTGGACGAAAACGCTTGTACCTACGCCCACGGCCTAAAGGTAAGTATCCACCAAGTGCGCAAAATGTTTGTGATTGCTGGCCAATATTTGCAAACTCAATATGTGATTTCACATTTAGCGAAGCTTTTAACTGCAGTTCCTATAGTTGCTGCTTTTAGATAGGCTTTTCCAAATCACGACCATCTTCTGACCACGACCGGCGTTCACATTTTCTCTTATAGTTACGCACCATCTGTAAAAAAAATATGTTAAGAAACACTTATTGGGCAAGATGACGAGTTCGCCAACTGGGGCAAGATGACGAATTCGCCAACTTGCCCCCAAAAGAGAATTTAAAACCAAATCGTTATAAACAAAACAAACAATAATAACAATATTTGTCATACTTACATTATTAATCTATTGGGTCCTAACAACAAAATAAAAATCAATTAGGAAAAGTCTTAACCTCACTTTTTGCACAAAACCTTACTTTACTGCAGCGCAATATTATAGCGACTAACCTAGTAAACACAATTTCATGCATAAATTCGAACGTAGTGAAGGAAGCGCCTAATATTTTTAAGCTATAACTAGGTATCGACCAAACATCGCAGGGTTTGATATACCGCAGATTTCTGCTTTTGGTTTTCAACAAAATTAAATTCGTCTTCTTGCCCCGTTCGTCAACTTGCCCTACCTTACCCTATGTCTTACCTCATGCATAGTTGGTGGGTAATAATTTTATATTAATGCATGATAATGCCTGACCACGTACCGCGGCAATAGCGCAAGATTTCTTAGAAGCTACGGATATCAATACATTACAATGGCCTGCGAGAAGCCCCGATATGAACCATATAGAACATTTGTGTGTATGAATTAGGGAAAAGGGTACGTTCTAGCGAGAGGCCTCCGGACAGTCTTGCTGAAAAGGCAATTGCATTTGTGGAAGAATGGGATCGTATACCAATGGAAACGATAAGAAACCTAATTTCCAGTATGCCGCGTAGACTAGAAGCTCTCAGAGTTGCCAGGGGTGGCAATACACGGTATTAAGCAATATACACAATCAAAACAATACAATCATACATTTCAAACAACAATTTCGTAGAAGCAGTCAAAAGGGACATACCCCAATCCCGCCCAGTGCAATCTGGCGTACCACAAGGCTCGGCACTAGGACCCATACTATTCAATTTTTACACTCACGACATACCCAATCCCAACGATGCACGGACTACTGTTGCATTATACGCTGACGACACCGCTACACTAGAAAAACCACGAGCCTACCACTACTCCAAAGACTGATGCAACAGCAAACATCCAACATAGTAGACTATTACCAGAAATGGGGGTTACTGTCAACGGGGCAAAGACGCAAGTCGTAGTATTCACAAGATAAAGAGATCCGCCAAACATAAAAATATGCATCAACGGCATAACCATCAAGAATATCACCAACTTAAAATACCTTGGTGTAAATATTGATAGACAATTTAAATTCGCCAAACAAGTCAGCGACATAATAAATAAAGTAAAAGGCGGAAGGTCCAAAATCGCAAACATATTATTACAAGCCAAAACAGAAACAGCCCTCATTTTATACAAGGCATACATTAGGCATTAGGCATTCTAACGTATGCGGCTTCCATTTGGTACCCTTGGATTACTAAAAAATAAAAAGAACAGTTACAAATAGAACAAAACAAATCCTTAAGAATGGCCACAAATACACGACTCCAATCACACATCACAATCACCACACTACACCAAAACACCGGCATACAAATTTTAGACACATACTTAGAATCACACATTATACCCGCATTCATTCACAGACTCAACACACATACCAACACTACCATACACACAGCCATGTTCCCAAGATTCAGAAATCGAAATACCCCTCACTCAACTATGTTTATACACCTTAGCGTCCCAACCCCCAATTACTAATTAAATACAAGAATGAAAAACAGAAAAACAGAAAACAGAAAGATAAAATAACAGCATGAAAACAATAAAAATATGAAAAACAAATAAAACAAGATATAACCAAAAACAAAATAAATAAAATATAAATAAAAAAGAAAACAAAACTGTAAAAGAGGCATGATGACAGAAAATATAAAATATAATAAAAGTACACAATAATTTAAGACCCAAAAACACTAACATAGAATAAGGATACCTATTGTAACCACGCTTCTCAGCCCACGCTTATTTTTGTAAATAACTAACAAAATAACTAACAACCGCAAAAACATCCTATCTCATCCCGCACCCCCCAATAGGTTGACAAGATACACTTCACACCGGAGACGATTAAAACTGAGTTTTAATCAACAGTTTTAATCGTCTCCGGATGATGCCAACTTGGTTGGCGAAACGCGCGTCGAGCGAAGTGAAAGTGTTTTGGTGTTTGTGGAAGCTACTCCGAGTGTTATAGTTACATCAAAGGTTCCAGCCCTATCCAGTAAAAATGTTTTTCTTAAAATTCGTATTCATTGCACTAGAAAATTGTTTCAGGATGAGTTCAGAAATTTGGTAAGGTTTCGGCAAAAAAGCTGTAATTTGGACAATTTTAGAGATAGATCAGTGAATAAAAGAAGTGAGTAAAAGAAGCGCCTTTCATATAGAATGTATATTCATATATTTTCAATACCATTACTTGACTAACACACAGGGTGAGTTAAAAACTAAGAAAAAAACATGGTTCGAGGTTTTCCACTACCATCAAGGAGGCTTTGAAAAAATTTTCACTTATTTTTCAGATATATATTATCGTCTTTGCTCAACACGTTCTTAATATTTACAGGAAATGTAATTACAGGATGCGATTTTATTTTTGTAATCCTTCAGGTTTAATCAATGAATATGTAACTCGCCCTTAAAAACAATGACGTTTATCGAAACAGGGTTATAATGCCGAAGTCTGGATTTACACCACTCACCCAAAGACAAAAAAAAACAGAAAATCGTGTCCTAAATCAATGCAATTTAATTGATATCTGCGATAGATAACGACCAGACTATTATATAAAGAAGTCAATGATGCAATAAAATATTAACAAGTTGTGTTTAAGTTACAAGTAGTAAATTAAACGTCTTATTAACATCGATACATGAGTCGGTATTTCTTATGACTCAAATGTGATAAATTATTACCTACTCAATTATTATACGAAGACATATAAAGGGTCCGCCAATAAGCGCGCTCGATCTTTAAAATGAAATAAAGCAAGTTGTGTGAGAGGTATAAATGAAATTTATTTTTTGTTTGAAAGAGTATTCGAAGGCATTATGTATGGAAAATAATATCGGTCAAATGTCCACCTCGGCTTCGCTGGGTGGCGCGCATACGAGAAGTCCAATTTTCAATGACTCTGGCGCACAAATCGGGCTGTATTTCATCGATGGCGTGGCGTATGTTGACTTTGAGGGCATCAGTGTTTTGTGGTTGGTTTGCGTAGACCTGTGATTTAAGAAAACCCCACAAGAAATAGTCTAGTGGGGTTAAATCGCACGATCTCGGTGGCCAGTTGATGTCGCCTCCGCGCGAGATAACCATTCCTCCGAAGCGCTCGTGCAGAAGATCCATTGTGGCGCGCGCTGTGTGGCTCGTAGCGCCGTCCTGCTGAAACCACATATCCTCGACATCCATATTGTCGATTTCATGCCAGAAAAAGTTCGTTATCATGGATCTGTATCGTTCGCCGTTTACCGTGATGGACACACCATCGTCGTTCTCGAAGAAATACGGCCCGATGATGCCTCCGGCCCAAAATCCACACCAAACAGTTACCTTTGCTGGGTGCATTGCGACCTGGTGGACCTCCTGTGGATTGTTCTCGGCCCAATAACGGCAATTCTGCTTGTTGACATTTAACCATTTAACCAAAAATGTGCCTCATCGCTGAAGATGATTTTGCGACCAAAATCGGGGTCGACTTCCAACTGTTCTAAAGCCCAATCAGCGAAGATACGGCGCTGTCTATGGTCGTTTATTTTGAGCTCTTGTGTCAGCTGGATCTTGTACGGATGCATGCTCAAATCCAGATGCAAGATTCGGCGAAGTGATGTTTCCGAAAGGCGGAGTTCCTGTGCGCGACGTGAAATTGACTGTCGCGGATTTTCACGCACACTATCGCGCACAGCGGCGACATTCTGGGCAGATCGGACGTTTCGACGACGCGTCGGTGTTGGCTGATTGTTCACCGAACCGGTTGTCTCGAATTTGTTAATCAAACGACGGATAGTCGACTCAGCAGGACGATCAATTGCACCGTAAAATTGGCGGAGCGCGCGGAACGTTGCTCGAACCGATGAATGATTTTCGTAATAAGTTTTAACGATTTGCACATGTTGCTCGCGGCTGAATTGGTTCATGGTGATTTGTGAAGATACACTGAATAATAACAACTACGTTTGCCAACTCTACCACAAACAACATGGCCGCCATGAGCTGTCAAAGATCGAGCGTCCCTATTGGCGGACCCTTTAAATGTGCATTTAGATAAATAACAAGGTTTCAAAGTTAGGTACAACCAAAATTAGGTGCGTAACTTTTTTTGGAACTGAGTGTATTATGTATTTTTTACTCAGAGGCAAAGTGATATTTCCTCCCTTATATTTTGATGCCCTCCCCCCCTAAACATGAAACGTGTAGGAAACATTTCAAATCTGCAGAAGAACTGTGCAAATGTAACAATGTTTACAAATTAATATCACTGTGACGTATCAGAAATGTTTTTTGCGAAACATTGTAATTTGAATGTTATTTGAACATAAATGTTTTAACTGAAACAACGTGACGCAATAATTTTAATATTTCTCTGTTTTTTTATTAAACATAAATGCCGCATGTTTAAACAACAGACAAATATCTGCGTTATTTTTTGTTTTATCATGCCTTATTTTGTATTTTATGAACGGTCCATTTCCGTTAGTGACCGTTAGTGTTTTTCTTTGAATACCGCTGTTAGAGTAACTATTAGAAGCACTGCGATGAGAAGGCGCGTGAAACAAACTAACCAATCCGCGACGCGTCGTAACAGATTCGTTTACAGTCGTCTGATGTCGCCAACAACGAGCGACGATGTAGTAGCGTTTATGTTTAGCGTTTCATCATGTCGGACATGGCGAACTTGAACTTGTCGTTGTATATACTTGCCGTTCTCCGCGAATACGAATGTGTAGAAATTGTGTTGTGTAAAAGTAAATAAGTAATTTACTAAATTATATTATTCAAAAGAAACAGGCCATGTTGCAAGTGGAAAATCACTGAAACTGTGCTTTGGTGAGTACATTGGTCAGTCATATTTTTCTAGCAACCATTACTCCTACAATATTATAATCAAACTATAAAATTCAATTGTGTATTGATAGCAGATACAGAAGATAATGGTGTGGATGTAAATTCAAATTTAAACAGGGGAGAAAAAGACATAGAAAAAGTTCCGCTCTGTTCAAATACCAAATATGAAGATTTTGATGAAATAAGGGGAGGTAATAACACCCCACCACCAATTCGAGGTTCAAATTATTCAGATGATGCTTCATCGATGTAATATTTTATAACAATTAACCCAGCATATTTAAATAAAAAATGTATGATATCAATATGAAGTGGCATTGTGGTTTAGACAATCCCAACTCCGTTATAGACGGTCTCAGGAGCAGAAACAATATCAAAATTTGCAACAGGTATAGTTTTTTATTTTAATTTCTGATTTATATTCTAGTAACCCGCATACTTTTAGCAAGTGTATGATATACAATAATAATGTTTTACTGCTGCAATGAACTTACAAGTGCAAGTGACTTGGACAAGTGCAATGGACGTTTTTAACCAAAAGTTAATTTAATATTATTACTCCTGAGCAATATAATGTTACCTCAAGTTTTTTTTATTTACTATGTTTTATTAGTGTATATAGTAGCTTTGTTAGTACGTTTCTTTTATATTTTATACTTACCTGATATGCCAATTATGCCATTATAAAATGTTTATTTCTTTTAGCGGTTTAATTTTTTTCCATAACTATGTTTCAGTTCGTATTGACAATAATTCTTAACAAATTGGATAGCTTATTAGGCAGTGCAGGGATTACATTATGAGTTGATTTTTATGTAGGTAAGAAGAAACTGCAAGATAATTCCTGCTTAATTCACAAATTGATATTTTTAATATACCTAGGTAGTGTTTATTTAAAGGATGAATTGCAACATATTGAAACAATAGTTCCGAAACATTTCCAAATGTATAATTTGAAACGTTTTGAAGCATATTTGCATCAATGTTTCCTATGAGACTATGAAATGTTACAGTGAAACATTTCTGCGGTAGGACATATTTGGTTACATAAATGTTTCTGAAACATATCCGTTCACATACACGAAATGTTTCAAAATAAAAGTGTATACCTATATCTGAAACATTTCAGAAACTAAAATATGTTTAGTGGGCCGCTTATTCATTTTGGTCCCGTGTATTTAATAGAAATAGCATTTTTTTTTCATGGCTGGTTTTTTGCAAATTTTTTTAAACCCGCCATTACTAGCTACCAATTAGGTCGATACAATGTATACCTAATTTTCCACACTAAGTTTCCAAGAAATTGGCGATATTAAAAAAAGATATATTTTACGGCAACCTAACCATCTTTGCAATCTAACTTAGCATTTGGAGCACGCTCTTATTTTTAATTTTTAAAGTTACTGTTGTTTATAAGTACCGTAAAACGGGGTGACTTGAAAATATGGGGCGAGTTGAAACAATATGGCGCGGAAAGGTAAATACTCCTGCTGCCACCTGTTGGGCAGAGATTTAGACTTGCAATCGCAGCATAGGCTCCTTAGATGTCCTTAGTTTTGATTTCAGGCAATGCTGGTTATTTGCAAAACACTTCAGACAATCCGCGACGTTTCCGATTAGAGACAATCCGTATTAGTATAAGGATATAAAACCTCAAAAACAATTATTAAGGCATGTGGTGACAGTGGCGTAGCTGTTAATAGATACAGGGTGGGAAATTTAAAGGCACAATGAATGTGAAATAAATTTAATTTCTCTTAAATTGTTGTTTTTTTGCGTAAAAAATGATAATTTTTCAAATTTCAAATGCAGTAAGTATATTTATATTCATTTTCTGAGTTTCAAGGCACCTTTACAGTGGGAATAGTTTAGATAAACAGCTGATTTAATACATTTTTCAATTAGCCTCATCGTGGAGCGAGAGGAAACTAACACTATAACATTTTTTTTTATAAAAATGGGACATATTTTTTTCCTTGCTATACATGAATGTCTTCCCCATACTCCTAAGTAATCTACAGTCATATTGTAGAACCTGTTTTTTCCAAAAACTATTATCAAATCACCCCGTTTTACGGTACGGAAATTGTCGTAAATAATTAAGTAAATTACGTCATTTATTTAACGCAGTCCCAGTCCACAACGGCACACAATTTTAGTATTTTAATACTATTTCCACTTCCAAAATCTAAACACCCACATCGACTTTGACATAAATGCCCCTCAGACCTACGTCATCCCTAAACTATATTTGCTGGAACTGACAGCACTGACAGTAATACCTCAGTTTATCACTATTGAATATGACTTCATTTGAAATATTTCTTATAGTAATATTTATACAGTTTTGTATTTACACAAAATCATATGAGAGTTATAGTCATATACAAGAAATTTTACTCAGCGAAGAAAAAAATGCCAGATGTTGTGCAAAGCATTTGAGCTGCTGCAAAAATTCAAAGGATCCTACAAATTTCGAGGTTAGGGCATTACTTACAAAGTGCGTTAAGGCAGATATATGCGCTAGGCATAGAAGTTCTAACCTCTACCCGGGAAATCTTCAAGACAAGAGTCCTAATAGAGGCGAGACATGCAGCAAAGATGAAGAAACCGTACGAAAAAATGTGTTAAACTGCGAGAAGAAATTAAAACTGACGATAAAAATAAAAAACAGTGGAATAACTAATACCAAGAATCAATATATTATTATCGATCATGTGTATGATCCTGTTTCAGGAAAGAAACAGAAAATACTTAACCCGTACGTACTTAAGATACAGCAGAAACCCATACTCCAGACATATGGGCTCAGTTTCGAAACCATGGTCAATTCTGAAGCCAGTGAGAAAGTTATTAATAAGGAAGATCCAGGTTCGTATCTAGAGTTACATAAGTACTTGTGAATCCGCAGTTTGCTAACAATTAATATTCCAAAATAGTTTTTTTTTGAAAACATGCAGTCTGTAAAAAATATTTCTTCCGTCTGATACTGCTAGTCCATAATATATGTCGCAACTATGGCTACTATGCCGTAGTTACTGGGGTTTTACTGCTTATTTTTTTCTCAAAAATTTAAGTGGTCCACCATCGTAACTCGATTAGTTAAAATGCAATATAACTAAACGTAACATTAACTAAATCATTTTGAAGGTCTTTCCAGGTATAGGTACTACAGAAAATGTTCTATAAGTTTTTCTCGAAAAAGCATCAGTTTTCCGTTATTTAACGCGTATAACGACCCTACCCTTTAATTAGTTTTTACCTAAATTACTGGCCTCTCATCTAGGAATAGTTTACTTATGGTGTTTTTTGATTATGCTTATCGGCTGCTCAAATTTTTACGGGGGCTGTGGGTACCTGATCAGATGGTAACTTAGAGGCTCTCGTAGCACTTAAATGCCCTTAGAACGTATCACTGTTTAGATAGAGAAATCACAGCTCGACAATTAATGAATTTATCTACTTTCAATTTATATTTTATGACAACAATAGCTGCCTATGTAACCATTTGGGAAAAGTACTATTTTGTGTAACGAACAGATGTCTGCTCGTTCATAAAATTCAGAAAATGATGCGATTTACACAAAATAGTGTTTCCCAACGGGTTTCATACAAGATTTTTTCTAATTTTCACCAATTTTATATTTTATGAGATGAAAACTCTGATTTTATGCATTTAAAAATAATCCAGTAGGTTGTAACGGTTTGACAGCTTGTCACTTTTATAGCTTGTCCGGCCTAAAAAACCTACTATGAAATGAACTTTACAAAACCAGTTGCGTAAAATTTTTCTTTTCGTAACTGGTTGTGAAAAGTAAGACGTTTCCTAACGGCAAAGGGCCTTGAAAAGTGTCATTTTAAATGTCACTTTAAATATTGTAAACAAAATTAGACAAAATACATTGGACGCTAGGTCAGCAGTACTGAAAAGGTACGACAGACCGCAGAAATGTAAAACAATAGTTATCAGCTGTAACGTCTGTTCATCAGACCTTCACTTAATGAAATGAAATAGATGTTTAAAAAAAACATATATATATATATATATATATATATATATATATATATATATATATATATATATATATATATATATATATATATATTGCGTATATATATATATATATATATATATATATATATATATATATATATATATATATATATATATATATATATATATATATATATATATATATATATATATATATATATATATTGCGAGAAGAAATCTTGGGTTTTTAGCAATTCATTACATAGAGAAGTAAGCAAATAGCTGAATAATAAGGAAGACATATTTACCAGTTGCATATCTGGACATATATACGGAAACGTTTTATTGATCCTTTATACTTGAATTTAAGATATTCATACCTCAACACTTAGTTTTTGACGCTACTATATACTATTTATATTTGATCCATTTTAACATATTATATATAAAATCATTAGGCATACAGTTATCCAGAAGATGTTAAACTTAAAATCCATAAAATCTTGTAGAATCTATTAAAACAACTACTTTTCCTAGCTATATGCTAGAAAATATTGAATTACATATACAATAGAATTCTGAAGCAGTTAAAGAGGGAATGATACAGAAATTGCTTGCTTAGTAAAAACTAAAATCATATTTGTTGGATTGGTATTAATTGTTATTTCGAAAATTAGAAAAAAATCTAATTTTCACCCTGGAATATATTTATTAGCTTTTAAGTTCTTTGCTATTCATATTTGTTTTGCGAGAAGAAGTCTTGGGTTTGTAGTAATTCATGACATAGAGAAATAAGCAAATAGATTAATAATAATGAAGACACACTTACCAGTTGCATATCTGGACATATATACGGAAACGAACCACTTAGAAGTTGTACAAGTTCTTTCACCTTCATTCAAGTATAAATGATCACTCTGAAGATCCTCTATGAAGGTGAAAGAACTTGTACAACTAGTACAATGGAATGGTATGCTCTATGATAAGACATATAGAAATGTAAGTTAAATGGTCTTCGCCGAAGTATTAAATTTAAAGAAAATTATGACCTAAATAAAAAATATCTGCTAAGGAATACGACAAATACCGAAATAATTCGGTGTCTTTCATGTTGTCGTAAGAATTAACAACAAGGTATTGTGATCTTAACGGTAAGGTACGAAATGCAATAATTTTATACCGCTTCATTTTTTTATCTTGATTATTAAATGGATAGGTATTAACATTTAATAATCAAGATAAAACAATGAATAATATATACCAAGATAAATATATATGCACTTCAGGCTAACCCTGCATATCCCAATATTAAGCGAGTATTCGGACTATAAGAATTAAATGTGGCTTACGCCTGATATCGTATAGTCGAAACAAGCACCAAATAAGTCATATATCGACAGTAATCTTTTCCGGAAATATTTATTAAGTAAAAAGCAAGGGTTAGCTGTTTTACATATATATGATAGATAAAGAATGTCACAATACCTTATTAAATTATCACTAGTACCACGACACTAAAATAAACTGAAGTACGAAATGTAACTATTAATAAATGCCGAAATAATTGCATCGAAAGAGAACGAAATTCAAGCGTCTGACGTATTTATCAACTTTGCCCTATCCGGAGCTAGTGGCGTGCCCCACGTGGCTTATGACCGCGATGAGCTATGATTTTGAAATATTTGAAATTACTGGCGGTATTTTATTTACGTTACGCTTCTCGCGGCGTATTTTAAAATATTTAAATACTGGGCGGTTATTTAAAATATATTTAAGTGAATATTTTTACGTTACACGTTGAATACTTCTAACTAAGTTGCAAAAAAGGTCTTCTTCAACGATCCATAATTCTCTTTATTTTGGACCTAGCGAAAAACGTTTTCTTGCGGACTTCATTTTTTGTCATTACAACTTTTTTGATAGAACGCGAAATTTTCGAGTTATTCGCGAAAAACCTTCCAAAAGCATGGATATTTAACACGTTTTCGATCCCGAATAACTCGGAAAATATCGATAAAACGAAAAAACTTTATAGAAAATTTTTACTTGGAATTTCCGGGGTTATGCTGAGTGAAAACATTTCCAGTATTTCCACCCTCAGGGCGAAAACACACATCTGCGCTGTCACTTTTGCTCACTTGAGCCATCCCCTACTTACTAAATTTCATGTCAATCGGTCAAGGTTAAAAAAAATTGGAGCGGAAAACCTTTAGTGACTGGACTATAATTCCACATTACGAACCTAAAATAGTTATTTGTATATCTAGGCTGGGAAATTCCTTTTCGCGCAACGAGAGAAAAATTATCCGAGGCCGCCCCTGCGGCCGACGCAAAACAATTTCGAGGTCGCTAAAAATGGCTGTGATTTTTTGTAACTGATAAAACTATTGATAGTTAGCTTTTAGGTATAAATGACACCACGGTTTATAATATACTTATGATGGCGTCAGATCTCAGCGTTTCTATGGAAATGATATAAAACTTTGACGGTTCGCTCAATGATAAATCGTGAAAATGCCACTAAGAGTAACCGCTACGGTGGACGCGAAATGCCTACTTCGCGTCCGGTTGCATACAATTTTTTTACGGATTTGTCGGGGTTTTGGGCGTGTCTCGATGCCGCACTGGTGAAGGAGTTTGTATACACTGTTTCTACCACAATAAGGGTCTTTGAAATGCTTTAAAAGCGCGCTTTTTCTCTTAGCAGGATCTATTAGCAGCAGCTTCGATTAAGGGGTACAGGTAACCTAGCTCGTTGCTAGGCGATAATCGACTGAGCGTTGCTAGGCAATAACCATCACGCTTGAAGCGTGATGCGTTGGCCCTGGAGCGTGACGGCCCAGTCTCATTAAACACCCACAAAATAAGAGTGGAGAGCGCGAAAAGTGCAGAGCGCACCTAAAGAAGTTTTCACTACATCAATAATATTTGTGAATTATATTGTGGAATTTTCCTCTGATTGGACCTCTTCACTGCTATTATATTCTAAGATTGAAACAATAGGCCTATAGAAGCTCTAATATACTATAAATGCTTTAGATTCAAGTTTATCTCGCTTAGTCAACTAGTGGACTTTACTCGACGTACATAGATGAACATGACGCGCGACACGTGGCGGCCCAGTCTCATTCAATACCCACAAACTCTCTCTACTGTCTCGCTCTGCCGACTGATCTTCTCTCACTTAGTCGACTCGAGTCGACTTTACCCGAAAGAGCGTTACATAGCCGAGCGTGACGCGCGACGCGTGACCCACTCTCATTCAACACTCACAAAAATAAAAGTGCTGAGCGCGCCTAAAGAAGTTCTCACTGCAAAAATGGCGACAATATTTTCCAACTTGCCATATCTGATTATCATGGGACTTCTCTAGGAGTTTAATCAAAATATATTTTTTGTACAACTGTCAAAAAAACTTGACGTTTCTGCATTATTGCATTATACTACATGCATTATACCACATGCTTTATTGATGTGTAAATTTTATTTTTTTTCACCGTGAAAAAAGTCTTTTGTCACCGTAAAAAAAGTCTTTTTTTACCGTGAAAAAAAGACTTTTTTCACTGCCAAAATAATTCACAAAATAAACATGAAATATTACTTTTTGAGGTATTTATTTTTAACAGAGTCAATTATTAATTAATGATTCATCATAAAACAATAATTTCATTTACTGGAATAATAATTGATAGTAAAGGTTGAACAATTACTTCCAACATAAAATCCCGAAGGTGTTCCATGTTGCTGCTGATGAGAAACGTTAGATATTTCTTGAAGAGTTGATTCCAAAATTTTATCAGATATTTTAATTTGTTTGGAAGAAGATGGACAATTCAATATTTTGTTAGAAATCACAATTTTGTTATTCAAACTATCTTCTATATATGCTTCTGCTACGGAGCCAGATTTCCAGCCACCGTGACGTTTTATGGATGTAATTTTTCCCCCTGCATTGGCCAGAAGAGTTACAGAGCTTCTCCTGAAACAGTGACCTGTGTAGCTCTTATAAATGTCTTTTCCAAGCCATTTTGCAATCAAGCTGGGAATGTCTCCTATTTTATTTATCCCCACATGTTGGTTAATACATTTTCCTCTCGTATATTTCCAAAATAATCTGTTCCTTTTTGTATGAGGCGGCCGTAGTGCTCTATACTTGCGGAATATCTCAATATAATCAGAATTTGAAACAGTAAACGTTCTTGCGCAATAGGTCTTCGTATCAGGTATTTTAACAATCAATATAGATCCAGCATCTTCAATGGCATCAATAGTTATATGTAATAATTCTTCACGGCGACAAGCACCGCTGATACCCAAAATTAGGACAACGTACAAATAAAAAATATTGAAATTACTACTAACTTTTATGATTATATCTGTAGCTCAAAATTATGATTATATCTGTAGCTTATTAAGTAAATTTGTTTCGTTATCAGCATCTTGAATAAATTTATTGATATCATCCCTTGATAAAACTTTAGATTTCTTCGGTATCCGACGCTTTTGTTCTTAATGAGCGGGACCAATTTTGAAAACTTCCTTATATCAATATTTTTCTTAACATTCAATGTACTTTTCAACATTGAGTAGACACTCCATAACGTAGGAGGTTTTCTAATTTTTTATTTTTCCTCAAAATAGCATATAAGCACATTTTCAGAAACCTTTTTTACATGTTTCTTGTTGCACCATTCACGAAATTGTTCATATGTTTCTCATATACTAACTTGGATTTGGCCGGTAACATATTAGATACTATTGCATTTGCTTTCTCATATATATCTAATGAGGTATCACTACCATTATCATAATCAACATCCATCTTCTTGAAAATAACTTGAAATTGAAGCAGCTACGAGCACACAGTCAAACAGTCAAACACGCGGCGTGCCAACAAACCGTTTCTATAGTAACGACACAGAAAAACCACTGGATGCTGTGAAATTGTATTGGAAGTATTGATAACATTAAGGATAACATGTATAATTTTTTAATACGATTTTACTGGAAACATTGAATAATATTTTCAAGTCGTTTAAAAGCGATAACTTATCGGGACAAAAAACCACGTCAAGATGTATTGGAAGTATTTATTTTTAATATATTTCAGAAGATGTAAATTCACATTAACAGTTGTACAAAAAATGTTGTTTGTATTTCGTGTATAAAATTCATGTTTTCATTGCACATTCGAGAGAATTTTTAACACTTTCATGTGCAATTAAAAAAACACTCATTTTACGCACATAATACAAAACTAACTATTCTTATAAATTTCCACTGAGAATAGCTTGTATTTTTTCTCCTTTGCTCTTTTTTTCGATAAAAGGTTCTTCCACTATATATAATATCATCTTCAAGACAATCGTGGTAGACGAGCTTTTCACTTAAATTTTGTTCTTAGGTTATGCTGGTTGCAACACAGATATTACATCTGAAAATCCAACATGTGGAAAAATGAAGTACAATAACCAAGTAATCCCTCACAGCGCTGGATTTTGCTGCCCTTGCGAACTTAATCAAAACGAGAATGGAATTGAAAACGAAAATGTACACGAAATGAGAAGTGCCAATGGAAATATGGGAACTGAGAATATACTGACCGATGACAACGTTCCGCCACTTCAAGGTACAGATGAAAGTTTCAAGCAACCGAGAAATATAAATCCCGGCAATATACCTGCGGCCAATAAACCTAATCACGGAAATAATGATTTTACGGGCAAAGGCGGCAGGACAAAGGTACTCGTAGATCCTAAGGCAGTAAACACACCAAAACTTCCAGATCATTATGTCTACACTAGACCCTTTTATGGTTCAGATGAACAACGATTAATGTCCTTAAGCGGTAAGTAATAAACGGATTAGTAATAAAATAATAAAAACGTATAAAATAATTAAGTGTCACCTAAATACCGTAAAACGATCATAACATACAAGGTGTCAATGCACCCGTTCATCTCCAACAGCACTATAAAAAGGGAGTAACTCTTTTTACTGCTTACTTTAAATGTATGAGAGAATTGGTAATTCCGTTTAAAATTTTCTAATTTTGCACATTTTCTGAAATTAATTTCAAACATTTTTTTAAAAGGTAATGTTGAGAGCTAAATAAATTGGACAGATATTTTTTGTTTTATGTAAATCTGTCTCTATTTGAATATAATGAATAGTCAAAAGAAAACTGTTTTTTAAAACTGCACTTTTATTTAATTTTTTATTGTAATGCTGCTGTTATCGTTGTAGCAAATGATGGATATTCAATGAGTCATATTGCACTGCCTTATAATAGTAACAAAAATTTAGTCTTTAACAATATAAAAAAGTGGAGAATAAACGGCACAATGGGCTTCTTCACTAGATTCTTAAATCATAAAACTGAAAGTTAACTAACTGATAGATATTCACCTCGTGCATCTTTGTTTCGAATATAAATCTCATAGTTTACTAAAAAAATTATTATTTGATTTGGACACTCATTTGACTTTGAGACTGAGTGACGTCACACAGCCTGGAATTAAGTTGGCAACTATATTTGTCAGAAGCCTAAATAATATATTATCGTAAGTAATATCATAAGGGCATCTAATTTTTTCACATGAATAGTTAGATGCCCGAATGGTATTTGACAAGACTATTTCATGAGTAACAGATTATTCTGCATACACATAGCTTACAAAACATACTATACATATTACATACATAATAAATATGTAGGTATTAATTTGAAAACTGAAAAACATGTAATTTATTTAATCACAAAATACTACAAACTTAATTATTTATGGTACAATTAAAATATAAATTGCAATTTTGGGACACAGTAGGGGTATTGTTTGAAATCTTTGTTAACTCATTGATAACGTTGGGTGTAGGTAAATCATTAATGTTGTTGATGGGTCTAGCTGTACAGTGAGATGCTCGAGGAGTGGCTGCAGGATCTTCTGTTTTCTGTTTTTTAGCTGGAGGTTCTGAGGCGTCACTTCTAAGGGTGTTTATGATGTTGGAATAATGCTCATTATCCATTTGCAGATATGGCTTAATTTAGTTAGCTGAACTATGGCCAGTGATTTTAATTAATTGTTGTTCACCCACTGCTCCTTTAGCCAGGTTACTGACTGATGTTGACCGCATAGAGTGGTTTGTTATTTTTATTTCTTTTGTCCTGCCTTCCTGCTGCTTCTTTCATCCATTTCGAAAGTTCGTTATTTCCCACCATAGTCTTTTTGTACCATCCACTTGATTGTTCTTTGTTCCATGATGGGTTTACTGTTAAGAATAATCTATCAGTTGTTATTCTAGATGAACGTTTAACCATTAGAATTTTAAAAAGACGGACTGGACAAAAGGTAGGGTTCTTCGTGTTGGGGAACAGCCATTTACTATCGGCAATTTTTTTCTCCACCGTGGGCCGTTTTATTGAAGAGGGGATTATATTCTACTCTTCCTAAAAAGTAGGATTTTTGAAAATCAGTTATTTCAAAAAAATATGTAATTATGTTATCAACCTGTTTTAATCCCAGAATTATTCACTTCTACTAAATTAAAAAAAACTAAATAACACAATGTGCAGATAACTCATTGTACTCTGGCGGCCGTTTGAAAGTGCACGACTCTTATATCAGATTTCGTTATATTTGATATTTGTAAAACTGACTTTGAAAATTGAGGTTCATGTGATGTATCATTATGACATTCACAATTGTCTAATTATTATCAAAATTAAAAAGTGTATTATTATTTTATCAAAAAAAATCCAAATTAACAAAGAACGTCCAAAAATGTTCAAAATAAACTAAATTACAAAAATTAAGTAACTTAAAACTACAAAACTTCAACGCCAGTAGGTCTGTATAAAATTAATATTTCGTCCAGACGCCATTTGAGTCTACTACACCTTGCAATCGACGTCTCATTGATGAAACAAGTGTCAATATGCGTATGTAACTCTGTCCGGTAAGGCGCTTTCCTATCCTCCAGCAAACACCGGGACCTAGGGAACTTATCCATGCCCAAACATTGATGGAAAACGTCCACTCCGGTCGGTAGGTTTACTATACCTCTCTTCATACCTCGATTCATTTTGAGGTCGGTAGACGCGGATGGAACCATCTTGACATGACTGAAAGACCTTTTCGTCGGAAAATATGACATTATTCCAAAAGTCGTCGAGCCTACCGACAAACTGGTTCGCAAAATTAAGACGTTGTTCTTTATGCCTTGGCTCCAAAAATACCTTCTTTGCTGCCGCATAATTTCGTAACTCTGAACCCTTTACCCGCCGCCTTGCAGACCTCACAGATCCAGGAAACTCCGTTTCGAAACAGGCCGTCACTGGTGTTTCAAAGGGATTCGTTCTAAGATGGTCTAGGAAGAGGTTGTCTTGCTCCACAGTGCTCATTTTACGACGCCCTCCGCCGTGGACGTAGCGAACGTTTCTTACTGCATTCCATTTTTGTTTGAGTTTGAATATACAACTCTTACTCACATTTAGCTCATCTACAACTGTCTGTAATGACCAAAATAATTTTCAAGCAATGTAACAGCTCGCATTTTTTCAGGTTCAGTTAATCGCGGCATTTTAAAACTTGAAAACTAATAAAGTGGTTTGTAAATTACGGAGTTAATTACTGACATTTGTTAGAAGTTTCAAATAAGTGTCAAAATGAAATATAAAAAGATCACATTACAATATCAAAAAAAATCGTGCACTTTCAAATGGCCGCCAGCGTACTTGTAGTGAATGATGATTTTTTTGTTTCTACATTATTATGCAATAATCCCCACTTAGGCCATTCATATTAGCATAAATAAAAAAAAATATTATGTTTTGCCACTTGGGGATTAAACTTGACAAAGGATGTACTTCAAAATAAAAGGAGTTCTCAAGCAAGTTCAAAAACCCACAAAAAGCTGATTGTGGCACTTGTAAGCACTTGTAAGCTAACTGTCCATTTTCATAAAAAGCACGCCACTTACTACCTCATGGTGCTGGTGTAAAAATGAGTTTTTTGGCCAAAACGCATGTTGTAGTAGACTTTGCGGCACTCGTAAGCTAAAACTATAATTTTTAGAAAAGAAAAGGTTATTACATAAATTATAGGAAATTTTGGTTTATTTTTATCTCTAGTTTAATTTATTATATAATTATTTTTATGACAAAATGACTCGGAAAGGAGATATTGTCAAAAAACTGATTTTAAGCGCCATTTTTCCAATATGGCGGCGCGAGTGGCAAAGATACGAGGTGGCAAAATAGAAATTCGCAAAGAGCACATTGAAATATAATATTATCAATTTTTAAAACGCCCGGAAAACTTCCACATAACCTCTTTTTTGACCACCAAATTGTATCAATAGTCTACAATATTTTTGAAGCCGCAATAAAAATCCATTGTTTTTAGGACAGGGACATCTGATACAGAAGCGCGGCGGGCAAGATTGCAGCAACAGAACCACCCCCCCTAATGTAAACCCCGAAACTTTTCACGAGAGTGCACATTGCCTTGAATTTTCCGATCTCTGGTACTTCTTATATCATTTAGAAAAACCAAAATTATTCCACTGTATGAAAGTGCAAATCTTTGAAAAAATTTTCGACGCAGATGGTAGCTTTAGATGGATAGACATTACTAAAGGCAATCCCATAATTATTGGAACTTCCAATAAATTTTATTCAAACGACCTTAACACTATAACAGTAAATTATATAGCAAGAGAAGTCAGTGGAAATATGTTTACTCTGAATTGTAGAATGCAAAAAATTCTAATACCGGATTCTTCAAAAAACTTAGGTAATTTTTATCCGGAAATGGAAGGAGGTCCTGAGGAATATCTGGTAGTTAATGAGAATCAAATACAAGTTAATGGAAAGGCGTGTGATATGGTAGGTGTCGGATATGAGGCATTTGCAAAACAACCCAATCGTTGCTCGATGCCAAAAGGTTCGTGTTTGAAAAATCAACCGAAGGAATTTTGGCAACACGATCACCAAGCTGAGATACTCGGAAAAAAGGGTTGCTATTTTCTCAAGAATTTTGGAAAGTTGCCGGTAAATCCAGTCTCATCTAACGATCCGACTCAAAATAAAACATTATCCATGTTCTACACGCAGTGCTACACCAGTATATTAGATATGGAAATGAAAGCTGATTCAAACGTGATACTACGTCCAAACTCTTTAGCAATACTTACTGAAGTTTATGTGGACAGTTCGAGTCCGAAGAAAACCTCAATAATTGCCAAAGTTTATAATTCTGGACTTGTATCAAGCTTATTTTTTGTCAGCTTAACCGATTGCCCACTGGATATACCAGCTAGTTTTAATAACATCGCTTCAAAGCCCGTTTTAATTCCTCCTCAATATCAACACATATTTCATTTAAAGATCGAGTGTCCTTTACCAATGAACAATTTTCATTGCGCCGTGGAAGTATTAAACACCCAGGACGAACTTATTGCAGTTAGGAAAATACGCCTCCAGAAGCTAGATAGATGCATTTGTATGTGGCACTGCCTATGCGCATGTTTACTAGCTGACCAAGGATTAAAATGTAAGCCAATGTCTTTGGAACACTATCACGCCGCAGGCTTCCAAGGAGGTTTGCCTGTTCCGGTTCACGTGGTACATTATACATTTTTAGATGACATGGTTTCTTTAATGCTCTATATTTTATTATTCCTTTGCTTAACTCTGCTTATTATGGGAGTAACGAAAGCACTTGTTGGTTGTCGGATGATTTCTGTTGGTCTATGGGGACTAGACTTAATTCTGGACTTGCCCAAGAAAATGAATAGTTATTACGAGTCTTACTTAAAACACAGAACGGTTTTATACGACATACATGGTTGGCCTATCGATCCAGACACGAAAGGAAGAGTACGGAATATCTCGTTACCAGCCGAATTCAGCATCAATGTCGTATTTTTCTACATCTATCCCTTGGTTTTATTTTGGCAGATGACAAAAAAATTATGTTTCGGCTCCTATTCAAACGCAAGGGATTATGATGATTGTAAAGCTTGTAACTGTAGAAGTGGAACGTCAGTTCAGAAAAAGAATACAGGTCTGCAAATAACCACATCAAAAAAACCTTCGGAAAGGAAGGTCAAGATGGAAAAATCTGAGAGCTCGAATTCTGGGATGAAAAAGAATGATAGTTGGCAATCGATCAAAAATTCATAATGGTGAACGGTCGAAATAACCTTATAATCGAAATAACCTTCCAATAGGGATATTGGAAAGATCTACTTAGATGTAATTATTACAGAAGTTGTTTAGCTTAACATTAACATTGTTTTTATAAAATATGCAACCAGTACTCATTTAAAAATTATATGAAAATAAAATATTAGATCACTATAGACTGAGATTTATTTATGGTGTTTTGTGGAACTAAGAAGATTAGACTGGATACCAAGTTTATATTTATAAAAAAATATATTAGAAAATATTATTTGTTACAAATCAAAAAGTAAATCTGCTAGTCCCGATTTAATACGATGGTCATTCACACAGTAGGTTTTCCTATTTTTAAAATGGAATAAAAGGTCTTTTACTACATGGAAACCGTACCAAACAAGGGGTGCTTTCTTGCATCAGATGAGGTAGTTAATTGCCTGATTTTTTTAATGTTGTATGTTGTATGTTGTATGTAGTGAAATGGTAATGACAAATTCAAGTTTTCAACTTTGAAATTCTTGCGGATCAATTGTTAAATTGAAAATTGTTACTTGAAAAACTACTAAATTTTTGGACTTTAATTTTTGTCAATTTATACCACCAAGGATTTATACCACCTGTGTTATGGAAAAAATCTTTATGCACAGTTTTCGAGCAGACCAAATTTGCAACAAAATGAGAACAATTTGGTCTCGGTAGACCAAATAGTTTCTAAGATACAGCCAAATAGTTTCTAAGATACAACATTTCCAAAAAAAAGATTTTTTTAAATTTTCCAACTGCACACATGAATTTGGTACTTGAAAATTTGGCGTACCAAATAATTCTGGTGTCCTGTATGTATCTGACGTGACGATTGTAATTTTGAATCTAAGACTTCGAACAAAACACCGTTGGAAAGCTCAATTACTAAGGAACATGACATTTTTTATACATAATCGCAATCAGATCAATGGTTCAGCCTGACGTTCGGAATTTTCGAACACAGCCAAAACTGGGCCTGCGTAACCTTGAGCAAAAAGGTACCTCTCTACTCGGGCCTGTCATTCAAAAACCATGTGGAATCTGGAATTTGTCCGGAGTTCCGATCAAAGATCCGCTGCAGTTAGGCCCCATTGGGCCCCTTGTGCTTCCTCCGTGAGGGAAATGTCTCCCTAGGCCATCGACCAGCCTAATGTTATACAAAAGGTGATGATGTTGCCCAGGGGCATTTCCCTCAAATTGGCCATAGAAGGCCAACGTTCCCCCAATTTGGATTCTCTGGTCGATGACACGGCGGGACATTCACAAAGTACATGCTGGATCGTTCATCTTCTTGTTCACATCCTCTGCAGATTAGTGTGTCACTTTGTCTTATGTTATAGAGGTGTTTCCTTACCCGGCAGTGACCGGTTAGGATTCCTGTAACACATCGCAGTTTACCCCTGGACATTTCCAGATAGTTCCTTGCCGTCTCTTCGCTGGGATATCTCAAGAGATTTCTGGCCAGCTGACAGTTACTTGTTTCATCCTATAACGTCGTAAATTTTTTATGGGTGTTTTCCTTTATTAATTGGAGTTTCGCTGGTAGTGTACTTGAAGGACCAGGCCCAAGGATTCTCAGGCTGGCTACTTTCTTTGCCAGTTTGTCAGCTTCTATATTGCCGTTGCATCGTGAGTGTCCTTTGACCCAGCACAGGCCGACGTTATTCATCTGACATGCTCTCACAAGTGCTTGGTGACATTCCCATGTTGACCCTTTAGTTATTTTATAATATTTCAGGGCCAGTAGTGATTGTCTACTATCTGTGCAGATTCTTATTGTCTTGCCCGTTATTTCTCTGCGAGCAATCTCTTGTGCCGCTATGATAGTACTCGCTGGTAGCCGCCTACCAGCGAGTTCTGTTTGTACTACACTGGCATTTTTATCCATAGTCCAGTTGCATCGGAGTCGCAGATTTCTGGATTATATACCACAGCCTGCTCCATCCTTTTTCTTTGATCCATCCGTGAAGACATAGTTTACACCTTCAATGCCGGCCTCCTCTTCACCAGTAGTATGTATGGTGTAAGGTTTTTCAAAGACAAGCCGAGGCGGAATACCATCTGCACATGCCTGTAAAAGGGGTATCTTTCTGAGAGCCTCAGTCCACAGGCGGCTTCTGGTTTGGCCACAGCTGGAGTTTGGTAGTATGCCAATGGATTTGAGGCGAGTCATGGTAGTCAGAGCCACTTCTTCTAGATGTAGATCTAGCGGAAGAAGACACAGCATTATCTCCATTGCTCTAGTTGGTGTTGTTCGCAAAGCTCCGGTTATGCTCAGACAGGCAACTCTTTGTACCTGGCATAGCTTGAGTTTTGCTGTTATTGGTTGACTCTTAGGCCACCAGACAACAGCTCCATAGGCCAACATTGGTCTTATGATAGCAGTGTAAATCAACAGGACCACCCTGGGTTTCATTCCCCAGGTTTTCCCTACGGTCCTGTGACACTGCTCATGTGATATGTAGGCCTTATTTATTCTTCTTTGCACCTGCAGTGCAAAATTTAGTGCTGTGTTTAGGAGAACAGGTGCTCTCATTGGCTCCAGTTTTCTTTTCCTTGTGAAGAGTACCATTTCCGTCTTCCTGGGGTTGACGGATAGGGCATGCTCCTCACACCAATTTTCGATTATTCTTAGGGCCATCTGCATTCTCTGACAGAGGGCTCCTTAGAATTTTCCATTAAGCAGTATCGTTAAGTCATCTACGTATGCAATTGTGTAGAATCCTTCCACGTTGAGGTGGTTTAGGAGGCTATCAAGAACCAGATTCCATAGCACTGGTGATAAAACACCTCCCTGCAGACAGCCTTTCGCAACCAGTCCTCTTATGACAGTGTCTCCTGCACTGATTTGTACTGCTCTTTTAGAGAGCATGTTGCATATCCACCTGCTCACAATATGAGGAACGTTCCTATGTGATAGAGCCGCTGTAATTTTAGAAAAGGTCAAACGCACCTTCTATATCTATGAAGACACCCAGTGTGGATTCCTTATGATCCAGGGATTTCTCAATACTACCAGGGACTTGCTACCACATGGAGGGCAGTATCGGTGGATTTTCCTGGAGTGTATGCATGTTGGTTGGGGTGCACAGGATTGTTAGTTAATGTTACATCCCTCAGATATCGCTCACATAGCTTCTCCATTGTCTTCAGTAGAAATGAGGTTATGCTAATAGGACAGTATGCTTTGGGGGTGGAATAGTCCATCCTCCCTGCTAGAAACATTCAGAAACCATAAATCCTAGATATATTATGCTTCCGCGGAGTTTTCGGTAGAAAAACTCAAAATATATTTTACTTTTTGGAGTTTTAAAAGATGTCTCATTCCAATTCCAAAAATAGGGAATTATTTTGTGAACGAGCCTCATAAATATTGACATGTTACATTGCTGCTCTTATATTCTGCCATGTTACACATATTTCCATGTTTTATTCCATGTATCTGATTATAATATCTGTATCTATGGGAAAACACATATAGGAAATGTTGCCATGTTTGTAGAGATAAACATGACAATATTTTCTAAATATATCGCTGCCTTGGACTAATCTGTAAATTTGCTTGAAAGCCTTTTGATAGTTTCCAAGGGTTGGTAACGTATGCAGTTCAGAGATTATATTGTATTTTATTGTATGTTGCTCTCCTCGAGGGGTTATTAATGAAATATAGTATACATTTAAAATATCCCACAGTTCATGTAATTCATTTCATTCAAAATAAGACCACTAGTCCATCTGAATTAATTAATATGTTCCTTTTACTTTACAGTTGATCGGTTTTTTGCTATTCCAAACTAATAAACAAATAACTTTATGTTCTTTTATGCAAATGTGATAACAGTATTTCGTCGAAGTCTTTTTATCAGATCGACTTTATGTGTTACAGCATAAGGATCGTTTACTTTCTATTTATGGAACATCACTTAGCGTTTTAATATATCGCCACAATTATTTTCCACTGCCGCCAAGCCACCTACTTCTTTCACGCTGACTAACCCGACAAATAAAAATCCAATTTAGCTAAACGACAAAACAAGCTGAAACCTTCCGCGATAAAGTCATAATAAACACACATCTAAAAACAACCCCCTAAATAAAGCAGATAAAATCACATGCTCACACACAATCGCTGTGCCTCCTTTTTACTGAAACAAATTTGAGGCTATTAGAAATGGTGGATACGTTCCCCTTGTTTTGACTACTGTTTAAATTCATTTTATAATCGGATCAATAAAAAACTTCATTTATTATGACTTCAACCACTTAAACACTTAAAAATTATCTGGTCTAATAGAAGCGGCTGAAAATATGTTAATGGCACTCATAAAAGTAAAATATGCACATTATCGGTATTAGTGGAAGGCTTCTGAATTGTAGCTCAATTGTTTTATTTATTTTTAAGTTTACAAATCACAGATTCTGTTTTTTTTTCAAACCAAAATATTTTCCTTCTATTGGCAGGCCAATAAATTCGATGAATAGATAAAGAAACTAAATATTTAACCGGCGAAAAATTATAAAATTTGAATTATTCTGTAGGACGCTTTTCACAGATTCAGGTATTTAACACGTTGAGTGCCACAAGAAATTTGGGAAAACCTGCTACAAAAACCAAAGAGAACCTTTTGTTGATTATTGATTTTAATAATACAGAATAGTTATTTGTGTGTTAAGAGCGCGAAGTACTGCATTGCCGCTTGCGAATGAAATTTAATTTACGATATTCTTTCAAAAGCGGCAATGGCAGTTTGTGCTCGTAACACATACAACATTTTTTCTACAATCGCTTAATACAGAGTTTTCTTGTATGTATTTGACATATGTTTATATATGAACCGATTTTTATAAGTTTTTTTTTGTTAGCTACATTTCTCATGTGTCATTTTTGACTGACAAGCGCCTGCTAAGGACTTTATAATATAGATGCGAGCGGGAATTGACACTATTGCCGCTTTAAAGCGGCAATGGATGACAATTATGTCATCATCGGAAATGACGTACTTTGCGTTGAGAATTGAATGCGCAAAAGCCTACTATGAGGCGATTGTAGAAAAAGGTAATTTGTAGCCTTGAAAATATAATTTGACAGTTGTCAAGGTTATTGAAAGATTTCCAGTAAACTGGACATCGGGCTATTCAAGCTGTTTTACTTTATAGAGCCCGCGCTGTCCAGTAAACTGGACGTATATAAAAAGTATATCGTATATAAAAGTATATAAAAAGTATAGACGTATGTAAAAGTAAGTAAGATTCTTATTTTTCTAACGAAAAGACGGAAGTATGGTTTTAGTTTATTGAACACTTAGTTTATTGAACATTTAGTTTATTGAAACAAGAATACACTGATATTCTCTAAAAAAATTGCATGCCAGTCTTTGAAGCAAGGGAATACACAAAGGCCTGATTTTTCTGGATACACTGGGCAATAATATCTTGTGTCCTTTTTTCCTTTTTTTATTGTCCATTGACAATTTCATGGTGTTTTTGTCCTTTTCGGTTGGAGGATTCGGTTCTAAAGAATGAAAGGTATCCTTATTTGCCGCTTCCTTTACTGGTTGCAAAGATCTGGTTGGTTAAGCAATTTCAATACGACTCTTTCGCGGAAGTTGAAAAGTCGAATAGTTTTATTCTGGTGATGATTAAATATGTAACAGGCATTCCATCGACATAGATAAGGTGAAAAAATATTTTTCTATACCACCTTATTTATGGTTTTCCGCGGTGTAGAGAATAGGCCATCATCTGATCAAGATAAGCAAAACCATTATTTTAATTCTAAACTATAGCCCGTAGTAACATTTTCAATCGAATCCTGTGGCCCAAAGTACATCAATGCTCATAGAAGCTGCATATGAATCCGTCCAGTTAACTGGATGCGGGCTATATTTAAAGAATCCAATCGTCCAGTATACTGGACGATGGCGCTCAACGTGTTAATGTGAAAAATGCAGCCAGATTTTGTCAATGTCATAATATAGGTAACCAATAAAAAATTAGGTTGGCGTAAGGATTACGTTTATAAATGTTAATTAACATAAAGCTAGGATTTACGTAGATAGGTATTGTATATGCGTATTAGAAAAAGTGTAATAGTAAGTTGTATATACGAAACAAAGTCCCTTATAGCCGCCATCTTAAATATTTGTTATGATAAAAAATTCGTGATCTGCTACCACAAAACCGAGATACGCATTTTGTGTCGCATCGCACGGTAAATGGAAAACCTGTAAGCCATCTTGCAGTAGCCATATTGAATATTTGTTCTGATTATTGAATATTGAAAACCACAAAATATAAAGATATTGCTAAACCGATGCAGGTGCATATAGAAAACGTAATTATCCTTCTATTTTCGGAACAATATGGCTACAACCATAAATATGTTAGCTACTGTTTGATATGCCACTTTTGACAATTGAACTGACACTCAATTGATCGGATTAAAAATAAGAAGATAAACTCTAGCAAGTGATAAAACGTCAGCGAAATGAGATGGTTTATTATCCCAATACATGTTATTGGTCAATTTCATACCCAACATCTGAAAATGTACTGGGTGTTGTTTACAAACACTGAAAAAGAAGCGTCAATTGAAGCTGAACTCAATTGAATTAACCTTGTCCTGTCAATTTTGACAATAAGGATAACAAAATGCCTAGTTGCTGCGTTAGCATGTTAGTAAGTGTAAAACTCTCACTTTATCGCGATTAAACAGGTAAATTCGATTCGATTGCCAACAGGTAAACATTCGATTGCTATAAATTTATATAAATAGACATTTGAAATGTAGAACGACGGGAGTTACGGATGAATCTTATCGGCAGATTTGATTTAAATGATCGCTCTAGAATGTGTGAGGTAAATCTATTTTCGAACTTCACTGCTCAAAGAAAACTGGAAACGATTTCAAAGAATATTATGCAGTTAAAACAATATCTAATTCAACTGCGAAAATGACTACGTATCAGTTCTTATATCAACAAAATTATTTCATTTCATTTATCTGATGAAAAAAGGTCTTGTGGTTTTATTGTTGATAAATATCCCTTTTTTCGTTAATCCTATAATGTAGGTTCTCCCCTACAAATTGGACTGAAGATTTGTTGAAATACTATTATTAACATTTTGACTACAATCTTACATAAATGTTGATGTCCCCGAATTTCTATATAATAAAATAGATAATAATGATAAACGCCTATAATGTTGCACTATTACCATCCCATTTATTAACCCAACTCATTATTTGCTTAATTTACACATTTTAATTTCAGCTTCATTTTTCGGAGCCAGTTAAATCGAAGTGACGGCAGAAAATTATTAGGGTTTTATGCTGTAAATATCGACTTTGCTTTATTAAAATGTTGTCTTTTAAAAAGCTTTTCTAGATTTGTTTATCTTTATAAATTATCCTTGTACCAATGACGTTTACATATTATACACATTATTATACATATTATACACATATTATACGTTTACATATGTAAGTTGTCATGATTTATTCTCAATAAATAAATAATAAAATATATTATGTATCTATAACTACTTACCTCAGTGTTATTGCCATGCGTTCTTCTGGAGATATACATTTTTTGAAATTACTTTGCTTTTCAATGTGCGGCTTAATTCTATGTAGTATGTAGTAGTATGTACCAAAAGGTACCTATCCGGTTTCATTCTGAAGTACTGGAAAAAATTACTTGGCTGCTCTTGTAACCTAGGAAACAATGTGTGAAACTCTCCACGGTTTCCTCTTTCTTCAAAAATGGAATTCACCCTTTTTCACTCTTCTCGTTTTCTAATAATAACACATGTAGAAGAGGAGTTTCTGTCAAGAGTACTAATTCGTCCAGTTTATAATGAAAACTGATGCAATATCGGTTGTTTACGTGTGTAGTATGACCACAAATATGGCCGACAAAATCGGCCGTGCAAGCCGGCCGTATACGCCAGTGCAGAAATCGGATACATTCTGACCGTATACGCAAAATAATAATTTTCCCAACTGGTAACATAAATAGCTATTAATGTAACCTGTGTCCAACTGTGTCATCCTGTAACCGGACATTACTGTTTGACTGTTGTATGACCTACTATGTATAAATAAATAAATAATATATTTGCAACAAATACCTATAAAATTATAACTACTTAATACTACAAATAAACTATAACTAACTAAACAATGAAATTGAATCGCCAAATCTGCCGTGTTATGTGTGAATCCTATTTCAGTTGCTGTCTCCAGAAACCAAAGTGTTGTTGGAGTTGTCCAGAAACCAAAAATCTTTTTTTGCTGGAAAGTAATGACTACCACTATATACACTTACCTGAACTTGGATAGGTAGGAAGATTATGTAGAGCATTTAGATTTATGATTTTGCTAATAAAAAATAAAGACAGCATAAAGTGAGATATATACCGAACGAATATTAAAAAAGAAAAGTCTAACAAATAATAACCTTAGATTTATGTAAAGTCGAGTATATAACTTGGTCCCTTGTGAAATCGACGATTAGACCTCAGCTGAAAAAAAGATAAAATGGTTGTAACATATTTTCCACACTTCAACTCCGGAATAATTTTTATCAATTAAGCTGGATGACAAATTGTTTATTTTTTTGTGAACACTTTATATCGTCCAGGATTTAGAATTTTATTAGGGTCTATTCCCTTATGTGCTATTAGCGCGAGCAACCCCTATACCCGATGAACTTCCCAAATCTGTAGGGTTAAAGCCTCATTGCATTTTATAAATACAATTATCTGCTTTGATATTATTATTTTATTATGGTAGGTGGCGTTTCAACTCTTTGTGCCTTTTAGCTGAAGGGGGGCAAAATTTTAGTCTATGAAATGAGAAGAATCCGACGCATGGAAATGCATAAGGTAAAAACCCGACAATTACTTAATGCTTATTGATAGAAATAATATAATATTAATTAGTATGCTTACTTAATTTTATATAAGATTCTCAAATATTAAGGACACATTAAGATACAACATTAATTACAGAAAATGAATTACAAATACGGTAATAAAGTTAGGCAGTATAAAATTTTCCATCTCAAGATTATCAGTTACAATTACAGAATTTTCAATTTCAAGATAAGAGTTTCAAAGATTATTTAGAAATTATATTCTTCTAATAAGATACTATTTATGAGATACTATACGAGTCAGAGCTAATAATGATTTTAACATTGCAGCATTCTATAAGAGACTATTCGCAGATTGGGGAAAGTATTTGATGCAGAAAATATTAATCTACTCGACTTTATTATATTTCTTTCCTCTTTTTATTTCATTAAGTAATTTTCAACATAAATAACGAAGGAAATAATATCAGAGCAACTTTTAAGACTCTATACGGGTGCTATTTATTAATATATCTTTATAAATCTGATAGGGGCGGGGTCCCATGAACAGGACTTATTAAAACACTTGTACTGGCTTTATTTTTTTTTAATAAATCATCGCAATTTTGGGTGGTCATTTCCAAAAGAAACAATCTACACCACACACAAATTTTCACATTCTTATTGAAAAAGTTCTAATGTGTTTTATGTGTAATACTGTGTTAAATGGGACAAAATTTAATAAGTATATTGGATGTTGTCCATGGTTGTTTACATCGTCTGTACGTTATGGGAATTAATTTGGAACTATTTTCTTTGCTATATTTTCGATTTTGTCAATATATATATATATATATATATATATATATATATATATATATATATATATATATATATATATATATATATATATATATATATATATATATATATATTGAAGTTCTTTGCTATCCATACTTCTTTTGTGAAAAGTAATCTTGGGTTTGAAGCATTTCATTACACAGAGAAATAAGCAAATACACGAATAATAAGGAAGACACACTTACCAGTTGTATATCTGGACATACACACGAAAACGAAGCACTTAGAAGTTGTACAAGTTCTTTAACCTTCATTGAGGATCTTCAGAGTGATGTGCGATTTGTTTCCTTGATCATTTATACTTGAATTTAAAATATTAATACTCCAACACGGAACTCCAATTCTCAGAATACACAAACCTAGTCTACTATTTATATTTGTTCTATTTGAACATATTATATATAAAAGCATTAGGCATACAGTTATTCAGAAGATGTTAAACTTTAAAATGCATAAAATCATGCAGAATCTATTTAAAACAACTACTTTTCTTAGCTATGTGCTAGAAAACATTGAATTACATATACAATAGAATTCTGATGCATTCAAAGAGGGAGTGATACAGAAATTGCTTGCTTAGTCATCACTAAAATCATAATTGTTTTTTCGATATAGATATATATATATATATATATATATATATATATATATATATATATATATATATATATATATATATATATATATATATATATATATATATATATATATATATATATATATACACTGACGGACATAAAAAGTGGCGCACCTAGATTTTGTCCCAAATTTGATGTTCAATAACTTTTAAACCAATCTATCGATTTTGATAATTTTTTTTTGTTTGAAAGGGCGATTCTTGCGGATGATTATTTTGTAATTGGCATATTAAAAAATGTATTTTTTAATATGTACAGCCTTTAAAATTATGATTTTGACACGAAATTTGAATGTCGCTGTGGAGTGAAATTTTATTTGTATTGAATTCACGAATGGATCACGTATATATATATATATATATATATATATATATATATATATATATATATATATATATATATATATATATATATATATATATATATATATATATATATATATATATATATATATATATATATATATATATATATATATATATCTTAAAACGCCAGTTTGTTTATAGAAAACTAAGCGACATCTTCCCAATTTTATTCGTCTATAGTAGAAATAAGTTATCTAATATTTGTTAAATCTATCATATTTTTTTTGCTATATATATAGATAACATAGAAGATCGAATATGGATCACCGCACCACAATAATACAGCAGCATTGGTTTATGGCGGATAAATGAAAATGTAAGAATATGAAATTTTGATAACACTGTAAGCCGTGGTGAACAGACGCCCCAGATTATACTCAATAATTAAACAATTATGCAACGTTTACTTGTCTCAGGGGATAGAAAGAGAAAATTGCCTTGGGCTGCGCAATAACACCAGCATTATTCCCTTATGGTATTAATAACATGTAAGGGAAACTGGAGCTTAATCAATCGAGTAGGTATCTCCAGCAGCATCTACCGCGGAGAAACCAAACCATATTACATTGATCATGTCTCCACCTCCCTTATAACAGAGATAAGTAGCTGCAGACCTTAGTTACCGATAAGGGGGCTGTATCAGTGTTGTCTGTATTAGTGTCTAAGGCTAAATAATTTCAACATTGTCAACCTTCGGTGGTAGATGGCGCATAAATAACTAAGCATTTCAATGAACCTATCAAAAAGTCAAAAATGCATCAGTCCATTCTCTTATTGACATTCGCTTGGCTGCTCTGCCAATTTTAAAAAAACCTCCACAGCAAGAAAGTACTGCTCTATTATAACAACTTTTTCGAGGTTGGCATTCTGGAAAATTGTTGCACAAAAATATGACCGATCAAAGATGGCGGCGCTCGACTTTTTTAAACAAATCCGATCTTCGTTATTTCTTAATAGATTTTAAAAATGAAAAAAGCTAGTACTCATTTTGTGGAAAATCCGTATAGATTATAGAACATCTAAACTCTAAATATAATTTGTAGAGAATTTAATGTTGCGTTTAAATGTCTAACTTTTGCGTGTACATTAAATAATAATTTAAATAATAATAATAATAATAATAATTAATAATAATAAAATTTAAATGTTAAAGAAATGATAAGTGTACTTTTAGCACACATAATCAATGAATCCTTTGTGTTAGGTCAGTATCCAAGCTCTATTAAAATATTAAAATCAGTGCCTATATTTAAAAACAAATGTTCGAGAGATAACATCGGTAATTATCGAAATGTTTGCTTGCAAAACCAATTAGCGAAGATAATAGATCTCACATACAACACAAGATTAAATGATTTTCTAGAATCTCATCAACTATTATCTAAATGTCAAAACGGTTTCAGACAAAATAAATCCACGTCCACTGCTTTATCAGACTTCTGTAGCAATATTATATCATTATCTAAACGATAAACAGGGTCCAATTGCACTGTTTTTTGATCTAAGCAGAGCATTCGACACTGTTCAATACGGGAGTATCACAGGGCTCAGTATTGGGGCCAATATTTTTTATTATATTTATGAACGATATAATGTATGGCTGCACAAATAATCACAAAATAATAATGTATGCCGATGATACTAATTTATGTACAGCAGATAACCATGTTTTAAATGCAACCAATAAAGCAAACTATATAGTTAATGAATTCCATGACTGGTGTGAGGAAAATGGTTTATTAATAAATGTAGCAGACATATTTTATGAATTTTTTACCTAAAAATGTATGTCAGGATATTTGTCCTCTTATCAGAATAAATCATAGAAGCATTGAACAAACAAACTAGGGAACAGCATATTGATGCACTATCGAAGAAACTAAGTACTATCTGCTTCATTATTAGACATTTACATATCACAGTATCAATAAACTTACTTAAGCTGGCATAGGTACTATGGACTAGCACAATCTGAGTTATGGTTTAATGTTAATCGGCGCACAGTAACAGAATTTTTTAAATTCAGAAAAATATTGTTAGATCAATGGTTGGAGCTCATCCTACAACATCCTGTAAGCAAATGTTTTCTGATTTATCCATATTAACACTTCCCTCTCTTTATATATATCTTGTTACCATAAATATAAAACAACAAGAAAAGTCATTAATGAATAACAAATCTATGCATCACCACAACATTCGCAACAAATAAAATCTGTGTCAGCCATATTCAAGACTAAGTGTAGGACAAAATTCACATATCTACCAGGGTACTATGTGCTTCAATAAACTGCGTAGTGTGTTTGGTAGTACTGTAAATTTAAATAATTTTAATAGTTTTAAAAATATTCTATCCAATTTATTATTTACTCAGCAAGGCATTCTCTTCTGTAGAAGAATACCTATAAGCATAATTGTTTGTCAGTTCAATTTTAAGTTTGTCAGATTTTAAGTTGTATTTTAAGTTTCTCAGTTTTTAAGTAAGTTTTAAGTGTGTTAAGTTGTATCTTAAGTTTGTTAGTTGTATATCTGTGTATTAAGAAATATTTTCAGTAGGTTGACTATAGACCGATAAGTTTTTATATCTGTATAAAAATTTTATGTGATGAATAAAGTTCTTTGATTGATTGATTGAATAATTTTACCTGTCAAAAACCTTGCGCGAGTGGCTCTTATATCTTCTGTATTCAGGTGTGTTCCAACACACTAATTTCGGCGGGTTGCATCGAAGGACCAGTTAAGATGGTGTAAACCCTGTGGCAGCATTTCGGCGGCGATGCGAGATGGGCAGTACCTGTGAGGTATATCGGTATTGCAAGGTATTTTGGGACTTTCCTACCATAAGAGTCTCCGGACCCTTATGGTAGGAAAGTCCCATTACACCTCCTGTACCCGGCGTTCCACCGGGTTGGCTTGTTGGTGATTTACAGCCGCATATCCGATTTCAATTCTGTTCCTACTACACCAGGTCGTGTACTTATGGGCGATGAACCCCCAGGCAGCATGGTGTCGTTATTATGACGTATTTATCTTGTCAGTTTTTAGGACATAAATACGTTAAAAGAACTACAAGAGAGACGTCAAAATGACGAGAAAAAGTCACAGTCAATTGACGTTTATTTGACGTTTAAACGACGTCATTAACTGACGTTTAAATGACGTCATTAACTGATTATTGTAATAATGCTGTGTGCTATTAACTTATTGTAAAAATGCTATATACCACAAGTAAAAAAAATAGTTAATGGTCTTTGAAGTTTTGAAAAAAATTTCTGAATTTTTTCAAAATTTTTTGAAAAAACAGAATTTTTTATGGAAAAATGATCGTCGATAATATGACGTCAAGTTGACGTCAAATTCATGACGTCCTAAGGATTAGTAACGTTAGATTAAAAAGATACGTCTGAATGACGAGAAAAAAGTGACGTTTTAAAGACGACATTGAAATGACGTCATATGTTCGGCCTCATATCGGTCACTTGACGTCTTAGACCTAAAATCACCTTAAAAGAACGTAATAATGACGTCACCATGCTGCTTGGGCCGGGAGGAGTCCTGATTCGATATTATAACTTGTGGTTTTCCTAAAAGTACTATATGGGCTTCGAGTGCTTTGATCACCTCTTCGGTGCGAACGTCTGTACAAGGGGTCAGAGCTACCCACTTGGATAGCACAACTTCTATGAGGATGATAAAATGGTTGTTCTTTGTAATGTGAGAGTACGGCCCAAGTACGTCGAGGCTCAGCATCTGGAAAGCGAACTGTGGAGTTCTAGCAGTCATCAGGTTAGCTTTTTGCTGACGGTGGGTTTTGACTACCGCACAGACTCGATACCTTTTTACGTATTGCCGGACGTAATTTGCCGTAGTCGTAACTTTCTCCAGTGGAAGTATTGAAGGATTTTTCTGACAGTTTCGGTTTTCGATTTTTCGGACAGATTCTTCGTGATGGGCGTATGCTACGTTTGCTTGGACTTTTATGGGCACTACTAGCCGTTTTTCTTGGTTAAAGCGGAAATGAAGTAATCTCCCACTACATAATCTCTAAGGACTCTAATCTCTGATCTCCTTAGCGCTTAATTCGTTTCTCTGGCTTGCGTCCTTCCAGCGGACGATTTTCCGGTTACTTACGTTACTTTTCACCTTCTGAACACATTCCCCATGTTTAAAACATGCACCGGTAACGTCGTATGTGGATCCCATATGTATAATGTGACGCTTATTCCGGAGTCCTTGAAAGTATCATATAGCATACTCCGGACCTTGGGCCATTCTAGCAGCAAGTTTGATTTACAAAATGATAAATTTTGATGGTGACATTCCACATCAGTAATATTTACTGACTCTTCCAATTAAGTCAACTATCACCGGACCAACTATCACCGCTGCAAATGAACTTCACCAGTAGTTACAATTGAGTTCAGCGATCAAATGCACACTTCAGTTATAGCAACTGATTTATCTTAATTACTTTAACTGAATAATTAATTGGTCACTGTTGAATGAAACAAACAAGATTTATAAATATTATATTTTTATTACCATACAAAGGTACCTACTTATATTGCAGGAATACTATAATATTATAAATATATAAAAACTAAACTAAATATAATAAAATTATAAATATATAAAAATGGCCAATGACAATTTCACGCTTATACTAAAAGCATGATGAATGTAGAAATTAAACTATATGATATAGCTATAGCTCAAAATTAAAATCTAATATGTATTATACGATATTATATATTATATTATAAAATAAATATCCACTACTTGTATTGTAGTAATACAAAACTAAAGAATATAATAAATTATAAAAATAAAAATTGCCTAATTGTTATACTGGAAGTATATTTAAGTAATGTAAAAATGAACCTATACTCAAAATTAAACACTGATCTGATCAGTCATTGGTCCGTTCATCTAGTCAGTCTCTTTCGCTCTATAGCAATCCCCGCCAGACAAAACAAAATAATCACATCTTATATAAACATAAAACACCACTGACCCTCCCTCACGACTCACGACGCAATACAAAATGAAATGAGACACATGGCAGTAGAGTTGGTTGAATCATGCCGACTGGGAAAAGCCGAAGATGGCCGAAGCTTATAACATCGAACGAAGAGTGTTTATTGCAAGCTCTGGGTAAACTGTGGCAACTAGCTCTGTTAGTTAGCTGAAAGTAGAAGATGCTGGAATAAAGTAACAGAGCAGTTGCTTTAAAAGTCCAGAGTTACGACAACTCGTACTTTAATAGTAACTACCTAAAATCACTTGCACTTGGTATTAATTAATTTTTTGATTTGTGATAAATACACAGTCCAGTAGCAGCAAGTGTGTTCTTTTATGGGAACGATTTTACTTACGCCAATTAGTACTCTCTCTTACGCTATTTTTTTTTAATTTACAGCAAATAGAAAAGTAGTTCTCACAAATGATTTTTTTCAAATGAGTAGGTGAGTTAGGTCATTTTTCACAGTGTATACAATGGGCAAGTGCAGAAGCCGTAAACTGGTCTTGATTTATATATGTTATCCATTCAGAGAGGGTAGAAGAGGGATGACGAGGGAAGACCTAATGAGGTCTCATTAGGTCTTCCTTGGTTGAGAAAAGAAAGGGAGGGTAGAGCCTCGTTTCTTCCGGTTCATGGCCTTCCGAACGCGATGGATTCTGACCTAAGAAATCAGGTAGTAAGTTGAATTTCCCGGAGCAATTCTCTATGGTGAAGTTATATAAGCCACACGGGAAGTAATATCGGTTCCCTATAAGTAGAAATAGGGAAGGGCTATCGGTTCTAAGTGGGAAATGGTCGTGTTCCGGGTATATTTGATACCAATTGCGATGAAACAGTCTCTATCTCAGGGTTTTAATGGTGCGGGATCTGGCTAGGAAAATGAATCTCTCCTGGTAATATTTATATATATTTTAATTGGGGTTTAAATAGAGATGCCCCACGCAAAGTATTACGATAACCACAAAAAAAACTACGAGAAAGCTAAAAAAAAATACAATTAACATTCACCACATTATTTGAACAAAGGGTCGCTCTTACCTAAAAGACCTGGCAGAATAACTATCAGAGAGAACTCTGTTCATTTGCCTTTTACCACAGGGCTCTTTCAGCTTCTTACTTTAGATTGCGTAGGTATAATAGTTTGGACACAATGCTATTAACCACCTTATCTGATGTGTTTCTTTCTCTCGACACTTTTTCCGTAGGCCGTGGTTTGTTGGCCGGCAGGAAAGAATGAACGCAAATAAGTTAAACCGTACGCACAGGGTTGGTCTAGCTACTAGGTATAGTAAGTATCAGCTAGAGCACTACCGACGTTTCGTTCTGCCACACAATTAAAAAGGTATCAAACGCTCACACTTAAGAATTACATTAAATTAAATGAACAGACTTAGAAACATATCCAGCAATAACTAAATCAATAGTAAAAAATACTCTAAAAAAGAAGACAATAAACTTTATTAAATTAAACCCATCAATTTATTACCTGTGTAGATAAACAAGAATACAATATGGAAATATTGTATTCTTATAATTGTATTCTGAAATATAATAATAAAATAGGTAAATCTCGTGACAAGCTTTGATATCATATAAATTGTGGAATGTAATAAATTGAAGGGTTTAATTTAATTTAAAGTTTATTTTCTTCTTTTTAGATCATTTGAAGCTTGTTTTTAAAAATGTTTCTTTACTATTTTTTTATTTCTACACATCCGAATGCATTCTATTTTATAGTAGAGGTACTTATAAATATAGCCGCTATGCACACGCTAAGGGTAGGGGCAGAAACACATATTAAAAATATAGAAGCATACTTTATTTTCCAGCATATACAAATAATTCGTTTAGGTACACTTTTTCATAAATAGGATAATGCTTATTAATTATATTTGTTAACAGGGATGGTAGAAGAAGGTAATTTGACTTATACAGGAGGCGAGCTGTTCACATTTGATATGCACTAGATTGATATTAAGTAGATAATAAATTTAATTCCCTACAAACTATACAAAAATTATTATAAAATAAGGAGCTATCTACCCATAAAAATAATATATCACAGATATATACGTTACTAATGCTTAAATATGCGTGATAATAATTATAAGAGGACTTTACTGTTATCCTGAATTCTTGTTGACAATAAAGCCGCGAAAATTGCCAAACTTGCGGTGATCACAGCAGGAAATAATAGCATACTGTGAATTAACATGCTATAAACAGGTATGGCACAAAGGGAGGCTAAATGGAACAGGCTACGCATCATTCCATGTGCGGTACACCTGTAAACAAAAATAAAAATATTTACTAGGCAAAATATATAAAGTTTGAATATAAATTCAAGGGTAATATTTATGAGACTATTTCTCGTCTTAATTTCCACCAATCACAAACGCGCAATTTTGATTTACAAATAGTTTCTAGATGGAAAAATTCACAGATTTCGCAATCCTTATATACCGATCCTTATATAACATAATATACCGATCCTTTTGAGTTGTTTCGAATACGTCAAATAATATGGTGCGCGTGCATGCTTGTGGCAATTTCCAGATTGGCTTTAGAATGCTTATGTTTATTAAGTGGTTATTAGTAATGCTTGGCATACGATTGGGTCCCTAGCATTTTATAAATTTAGAATAACACGTTAGTTAATAATTTAATATAATATTGAGTATGGATACTGTCATACATTGCCACAAGAATGCGCAGAACGTACTACGCACCGAGTTATTGTCTCATTCAATACAAGTTGGGTTGTATTTATCTTACTCGCTTGCTCTAACAGGATAGGTCTATTAACTGTTTATTATACACACAAGATTATATATAAATATAAACATAATTTTTTAGCATTTTATTTTTGAAAAACTTAAGTATTACTAATATAATACACATCTCAATTTACGAGTTAGGTATGTAGTAAGGAATAATAAACATAATTTTTAATTAACCAACTTATATTGGATTTGCAGTTAAACTTAAAAAGACAACACAACTGGTAAAATTTTCTCAAGTGAAATGAATAAAAATAAAACTCAGTTGTGTTACGAATTTTTTGTTCGTTTGACCCTGAAGGTCTTGTGGTTTTAAACAGGTTATCTTGCATGGGGTGGTCAAAAATTACAGTCTCATTTTTTTTTGTTTTCGAATGAATGCTATTCTTTAAAAAAGTTTTTGCTTGCCTAAAAATAGTGATGACTTTGTCAAAAATTGTGTTGTATACACAGGGTGGTTAAGAATTACAAAATCTTAAAATTTGAAAAGAGGAAACTGTGATTTTTGATCACCCCGTATAAAAACAATTGTGGCTAAATCATCATTAGTTTTTTATACGTGGTGATCAAAAAGTACAAACTTTACTCTTGAATTTATTTTGTAATTTTTGACCACCCCGTATAATAAACATAATTTTTGTCGACATTACTCTAAGCAAGCAAAAACTTTTATAAATTATAGCGTTTTCCCGAAAACTAAACATTTTTTGATATTTTGTAATTTGTGACAACCCCGTATAAAAAATATGATTTTTGTCGCCGTTATTACTATTTTTTGGGCAACTAAAAACTTTTATAAATAATATTTTCTTTTGTAATTTTTTACCACCCCGTAATAAACATAATTTTTGTGTACATTACTTTAGGCAAGCAAGAACTTTTAAAAATAATAGCGTTTTCCAGAAAACTAAACATTTTTTGAGATTTTGTAATGTGCGACCACCCCGTAAGAGTAAACTGTGATTTTTGATCATCCCGTATAAAAACAATTGCGGCAAAATCATCATTAGTTTTTTATACGTGGTGATCAAAAAGTACAAACTTTACTCTTACCGAATTTTAAGATTTTGTAATTTTTGACCAACCCATATAATAATCATAATATTTATCGACATTACTTTAGGCAAGCAAAAACTTTTAAAAACAATAGCGTTTTCCTGAAAACTAAACATTTTTTGAGATTTTATACTGTGCGACTACCCCGTAAAAAAAATTTGTATTTGTCGAAGAGTAAACTGTGATTTTTGATAACCCCGTATAAAAACAATTGCGGCAAAATCATCATTAGTTTTTATACGTGGTGATCAAAAAGTACAAACTTTACTCTTACCGAATTTTAAGATTTTGTAATTTTTGACCACTCCGTATAATAAACATAATTTTTGTCGACATTACTTTAGACAAGCAAAAACTTTTGTAAATAATAGCGTTTTCCCGAAAACTAAGCATTTTTTGAGATTTTGTAATTTGTGACCACCCCTTATAAAAATATGATTTTTGTCGATGTCATTACTATTTTTTGAGCAAGTAAAAGCTTTTATAAACAATAAACTTTTCTCGACAATGTATAATTTTATACGTGGTGATCAAAAGGTAAAAACTTTACTCTTACCGAATTTTAAGATTTTGTAATTTTTGACCACCCCGTATAATAAACATAATTTTTGTCGACATTGCTTTAGGCAAGCAAAAACTTTTATAAATAATAGCTTTTCCCGAAAAAGTAAAAATTTTTTGAGATTTTGTAATTTGTGATCACCCCGTATAAAAAATATGATTTTTGTCGTCGTCGTTACTATTTTTTGGACAAGTAAAAACTTTTATAAAAAATAGCGTTTTCCCGAAAACTAATTTTTTTTTGAGATTTTGTAATTTGTGACCACCCCGTATAAAAAATATGATTTTTGTCGACGTCATTATTATTTTTTGGGCAATTATAATTAACGGTATAACTACTTATACTTGAACAGTTTTGATATTACAGGTAAAACTAATATTCATAACATTAATAATTAATAAACACTAGCGGCCAAGTGACACAGGCAGTTTTCACGATCGGGAATTATGCAGTGAATGCTGTCAGGCATTCTTTTTTATTTAAAAAATTATAAATAAGAAACAATTCAAATAATAAATTCATTATTCAAATTCATCAGATTACTCTTTTAAATGTGTATGCTGCTGAATGTATATTCCTAAAACTACAAATTCGATGAAACAATTCGAATTTTTATAAGTTCATCCTAAATAAATTCGATTATATATCTCGTGTAAACACTAACGCCCGGTGTCGACTCTTTTAGGATAGGACCGTACCGGCTGAGCGATATGTTTATTGTTTATGTTATCGAGATGCGGTAGACGTATTTAATTGCCTTCAGGGCGAGACAGTTTCGATAACTATAAAGTATCTATGGGCTGCTTTGACGGCCCTATGAAAGGAATAATATGTAGAGGTTTTGTTAGTTAGTTTAGAATAATATACGTTTGTAGCCTATACTTGTTCTTTTATTTTAATTATCGTTGGGCATTCGTTTACACTCGAATTATTAAATTTATGAATATTATGATTATGAAATATCCCGACTATTCCCATCACTACTAGCAATGCGCCACCTCTTCCAATATAGCTGCACTGAATACTCCCCACTCCCCAGTACTCTTCACGAGCCGAGCGCTACGATATCTACATGTATTGCGTCACTCGATCGCGACACCGCTGTCTTTTGGCCTTGAACGAAAACTTCTAACTTGGTACCCATATACTCTTGTCTAAACATAAACATTTCTAATGTTAAAACTATATATATGTCAGCACCTGAAAGCAGTTTTTTCGAGTTTACCCGCGGTAAAACTTGACGGCTGCTGTCACCAAAAAATACAATACCTTTGTTAACAAGTAGTTATGGTCTCCTAGGACACCAGAAAGTGACGCTAAACAATTTTTCTGATTTCATTGTCAATAAATTTTGTAAAATTGTTTTTAAACAGTGCTAGTCAGCTTATGTAGTGAAAATGAGTCGCATTGGAAGCGATTCTATGACTAATATTGATCTGGCGATTGAGAAAAGTGTACCGTGCAATACCGTTAAAACCCATACATCAATATGGACAGTTTACGGAATTCTGCAGGGCAAAGAAATACGAGCTTTTGGAAACTACAAGTTTAGAGCAACTAAACCTAATCCTGAAAGATTGGGCGTGGATATGAAGAAAGAAAATGGTAAAATTCCAAAGAACTAGTTGTGAAGACAATGTGGAACACCGTTGCAAAAAAAATGCAAGAGATGTATTTTATGAAGTGGAAAATAATGTTTGATCCATTATATTATCTTTAAGTCTAGTAGGGAGGCTCATAATGCGAAACGAGGGAATTTGCAGATGTGCGCCAATAAAAGGAAATCGAGCTCTGCTTCATTAAAATTGGAAGAATATTACGCAATGGTTTTATTATGGGACGAAAACACTCCGGCGGGACTGCAGCGAAAATTTTACCATATCGCTTCCTGGAGAGGTGGAGAAGCAGTCAATTGCAGAGTTCATTATTTTACAGAGAAAGTGAATAATTCTGGGATTAAAACAGGTAGATAACATTATTACATATTTTTTAAAATAACTGATTTTCAAAAATCCTACTTTTTAGGAAGAGTAGAATATAATCTCCTCTTCAATAAAACGGCCCAGGGTGGAGAAAAAAATGGCTGATAGTAAATGGCTGGTCCCCAACACGACGAACTCTACCTTTTGTCCAGTCCGTCTTTTTAAAATTCTAATAGTTAAAGGTTCACCTAGAATAACTGATAGATTATTCGTAACAGTAAACCTCATGGAACAAAGAACAATCAAGTGGACGGTACAAAAACACTCCAGTGGGAAAAACGAACTTTCCAAATGGACTAAAGAAGCATCAGAGAAGGCAGGATTAAATACAAAAGAAATAAAAATAACAGACCACTCTATGCGGTCGACAGCAGTCAGTAACATGGCTAAAGGATGAAGGGTGAACAACAATTAATTAAAATTACTGGCCACATAGTTCAGCCAATTCAACTAAGCCTTATCTACAAATGGATAATGAGCATTATTCCAACATCATATACACCCTTAGAAGTGACGCCTCAGAACCTCCAGCTAAAAAACAGAAAAAAGAAGATCCTGCAGCCACTCCTCGAGCTTCTCACTGTACAGCTGGACCCATCAACAACATGAATGATTTACCTACACCCAACGTTATCAATGAGTTAACAAAGATTTCAAACAATACCCCTACTGTGTACCAAAATTGCAATTTATATTTTATTTGTACCATAAATTTTGTAGTATTACAATAAAGTTTGTAGTATTTTGTGATTAAATAACTTACATGTTTTTCAGTTTTCAAATTAACACCTACATATTTATTATGTATGCATGTATAATAGGTAGTATGTTTTGTAAGCTATGTGTATGCAGAATAATTTGTTACTCATGAAATAGTCTTGTCAAATAGAAGAAAGGACTGAACGAAGACGAAAGAACGTGTACAACTTCTAAACAATTCGTTTCCGTATATACGTCGAGGTACACAATTGGTAAGTGCATGTTTTCATTGATTTCTCTTTGTACTTAATGGAATACTACAAACCCGAGAGTACTTCCCAATAAACATACATATGTCTGCCATATACCAAATAAAGTTCAACTGAATAACCATGCATATTATATAAATACATATCTGATACATCAAATATACCTTTTATACAACATATTTGAATATATCAAATGCCAAATGACTATATACATGGCTGATGATAGTTAAATGATAACTCAAATGATATATTTTTAAAAGTAACAATGTAACATTTTCTTTTATATCAAATATACAAAAAAATATATTACGATTAAGTATCAGAATATGTTCTTTAATGATTACAAAATAGAAACGCCAGTTACGATCCCACATTGTAAGCTACACTTATAATATAACTGCATAGTGCATACTGCAAAGCCAGGAATAGATAACACCGACGTTATAAATAAGCTTTCATGCCTTTGTTATTCACTTTCTGCCCGAACCTGTTATTGTTAGTTTGGCAGTATCTGGAAATAAAATTTTTGTCTTTTTTAAAAATTTGTTTCGCTCGACCCGAATCGAAACTGGCGCAGTCCGGATGGTATACATTAATCCATCGCTGATTATTGTGAATTTCAATTCTTAAATTACCAAATATCCTACAACAGAAGAAAATTTCCAGTTCAGTGAACACAGTGAATACAGAGTAGCTGAACGAGAAGACTGACAGTGACACGAGGTCACCTTCATTACCAATTACAATCATTGTAATTACTGGGCTATCAGGCCAATCGAGATTACGTCACGAAGAGGGGATCCCGAGGGAATCAACCCGGGATATCTAGTATCGCCTAGTCTCTTCACCGACACCCTAAATGTAAGTTAGATTTAAGAAGCAAGAAGCCAACAGTTCAAGAAAGAACAAAGAAAGAAAACGACTTTCGAGAGAGAACAAAGAAAGAAAACTACACCCAAGAAAGAAAACCTAGAAAACACCAGTGTTGGGCTGTGGAGAAATTATAGTTTCGTAGGGAATTTCCATTAACCGGAAGTTGCGGGTTATAATCGCTATATCCACCCTTTCAGAAGCAAAGAAAACATCGTGTGGCTTTGCACTTGTAACTAGTTTACATAAGCCCTTGAAGAACCAAGATCGTGCACTCACTTTTCATAGACCACGAGTAGAGCTAATTCTTGTGTAGAAAAATTTGGCCCAAGCTAGAAAACATCTGTAAAACGGAAACATCTTTACTCATATTAATAATGTAAGCATACAAATTTATTATTTTTATCATTGATTATTACCCATTTTATATTTAAGCCAAATTTAAAAAACATTTTCGTATTAAAATATCTATTCTGGACGAACTTTTAAATAGTTTAAACAGTTTAAATCTAGATAGTTCTGAAAATTATTCAAGAGGTAATAAAAAATAGCGGAAATAAATTATTCTTTATTAAGATACTAAGCTGATAATATTCCAAATTTCAATGATAACCATAAATTATTACAGAGATTTTTGGAAGTTCATCTGATAATTTATTTTGAGCATTTAAAAATAGAGCAAACCCTGATGCACATATAAATATTTCTTTACTTGATACTGTATATTCTAATCTAAAAGGACGAGCAGCAGACCTAATCTGTTCTCGATCAGAAATAAGTAATTGGCAATTAATTAAAAATATTATGGTAAGTACATTCGCTGATCAAAGAAGTATAGATTGTTTAATACAAGACCTCTTAAATATAAAAATAAATAAAAACGAAAGTCTATTAAACTTTGGCATGAGACTTCAAGACACTAGAAGCCTTTTATTTGCTAAATTAAATGCTAGTAGCGACGCGCATAATATTAAATTAATGAAAATAGACCATTATAATGATTTTTCACATTGAAAAACTTATATAAATAATTTACCGTATAACACACAATTGTCAGGCTTAAAAAACCAGAATCATTAAAGCAAGCTATGAGTTTCGTACAAGAAGAAGAAAATTTTCGACAATTTAAATTTAGGAGTTCAAATAATAATAATAATAAACATTTAATCAAGATGAAAAACCAATGACAAATAATAGACGTCAGACTTTACACAGTAAACAGTAAGTAACTGTTTAAGTAAAAGTTTAAGTAAGCTCTCAAGGATAAAAAAATGACTTATAGGCATGCTTCAGAGGTGTATAATATTCCCATATATGTATATTCCCCTCTGCAATGAAATAAAGAAAAATCATCCCTTGTCTCCTGGAGGTCCTACAGTATTAACTGATGCTGAAGAACTCAGGCTATCATTAGAAATTCAAAAGGCGGCAGAGTGGGGATTTCCCCTTACAAGAGCTTATATCCGGATGTTGGTCAAGCAGTTTCTTGATGCTGAAGGTAAAACGATCAAACGATTTAAAAATAACATGCCTGGAATAGGCGACCTGCGAATTTTACTCCAGCGCCCCAACGGCGTTTCTAGTAAGTTATTGCTAGTCAATTTGCAATTTGACAGAATAGACGTTTTGTAGATTATAATTATTTTGTACTCTTAAATTATTAAATTGTCCGCGCTGCGGTATGAATCACACTCTGGGGACAATTGTTGTGTACTGACGACACTGTGAAATTTTACACTTTTCCTAACAGGCCCCATGAAAGGACAAGACGAGATATTTGGTTAAATAAAGCGAAGAGAAACTGGTAATTTCATTTCATGTTTACTCTTTACATGCATTTTATTACTCACTATTTATAGTGTTGCTAAAGAAAAATGGGAACCAACCAATTTTTTCCTTTTTCTATGTTCCCAGCGGAAAAATGTGAGAAACTAATTTGCTTGAAACCAAAATATATTATTTTTCTTTCCATTTTCACTAATAATTATTGTAAACATTTGTTTTCATACACAACACTTTCACTTCTTGACACAGCACCATACCAAACGTCAAACTAGTGTGTTGTCTAGTGAAAACTTGTATGATTCACCGCGGGTGGCGCTCACGATCAATATTTGCAGACCGCCTATAGACTGGTTTTATAGATTGTTGAGAGGACACTTTGACGGAACGTATATGTCAGAATATTAAACGTTGTCGAGCTGATCTTAGCATTGACATTAGGGATGCCGCGAATATCCGGATTATCCGGCCGTATCCGGATATTCGGCAGATTAGGTCGGATATCCGGTTTTACCGGGTACTCAACTATCCGGCCAAATATTCGTCATTTTCGCTGAGGTTATGAACAGTTGAGTTAGGAACAGTTTTTGAGGTTAAAAGTTTAGTTTTTAATGTTTAAATAATTTGTTTTCATATAATATATAGGTATTTTGTTTTAAAATAAGTTCCTTATTAATAGTACACCTGTAATGTTAACTAATTAAACTTCTCTCTATTCCTCGTACTATTTTCTTATTACATGTCCCATATATTTCTTTGGAGTTATAATCTTCGTCGATTATAAAATATTCCAAGACATTACTAGACATTTTTTCACACAAAACGCACACAACTTTCACGCTGTGATTCCCGCAAATTATAACCTATAACCTTCGACATACACAGGCCGCGATTTCGGTTCAAGGTCAATATGCCAATTCCTCCGAAAAGTTGGTTTTATTTTAACTTTTTGGCGTATTTTATATTTTTGGCATAAGTAAGACAAAACCTATTAATTGTTGATTTTATTTTGTATCATCAACAACATCATTAAACGTTTTCTTCCTGACGACTCCATAATATTTAAATTATTTATATGTACTTTACTTTGGATTCTAATTTCATGACAGTTACTATAAACTACAACAGTTGTTTTTAGGTTATGGTCACTCATTTACAGAGTAGTGCATTGGGAAGATGGTTTAATGCCGGATATTCGGATCCGGCGATTAGTATTTGACCGGATACCCGGTTTGGCCGCATAATGAAAACTACTATTCGCGGCATCCCTAATTGACATTATCAATGATTACTTTGATAATTTGTCAAAAACCTTACAACATGTGCCACCGTGTAATATTATTAACTATGATGAGACGAACCTCTGGGATGACCCCGGTAAAGCCACAGTAGTTTGCATAATGGGAACGAAATATATTAATAAAATATTGGATTCTAGTAAATCGAGCACATCGATAATGGTTGCTGTCGTTGGATCAGGAAAATCCGGAGCTGCCAAAGACACTTTTTCATGATGTGGGACTTAATGCTACAATATTCTTTCCGGTTTAGGGCCTGCGGGATAATTTCCTGTGACAGAAATAGTATTTAAAAAAAAACTTCCAAAGGTTACCCAGGATCAGCTAGAGGAAGAAGAAAAACATATGGAAATTGATCGACGTTTGTCAATTTTAAAAAAATCAAGGACAGTGGAAAACAAACAGACTGTGAAACGAAACAAAAAAATTAATGTTGTACCAGGAAAAGGAATTACAACACGTGATTTGAATTGAAGTTCTACTTTAATGAAACAAAGTGCCTCTGAAGATGAGCCACATATTCTGCAGTTACACACATTCTGACACATATTGCAGTTTTTTCTGCAAGACAACAATGTCCAAGACTCATATAACAACCTTGATCCAGAGTGTAGTGTTGAAAATGTGCATAACAATTTTAGTGCTAACGACTTTGTTTTGGTAAGTTTTAATAGCCCTAAAAAAATAGAGGTTTTTTATTGGCAAAATCACAGAGGTATTCGAAGGTCAGCCTGAGCTCCTCTTGAATTTTTTGAGACAAAAAAAATTACCAAAATGTGTCATAGAGAAACCTCCATGATTTTTTTTGTTACCGAAAAAAATCAACCAAAATCATCAAACCAATAGTTATTTTTCTGTTGTATTAAGGATAATATATTTTTGTTGTATTAAGGATAATATAGTTTTGTTGTATTAAGGATAATATATAGGATACATTTAAATAAATGTAAGAAAGCTGTTTTTTACTTTGAACTATTTTATAGCAAAACTATTTTAGTTTTGCTATAAACTAAAATAGTAAACTATTTTATAGCAAACGTGTCCTGTTTCTCAGGCAGCAGAGTGACGTCACTTGATGTGTCATTCACGTTGATTTGCAGTGTAACCCGTCATTCGTGGATTGTCCCCCCAAAAAAAGACGTTTTGAACGTTTTCTTTTACAAGTATTAGCGACGTCGTCTAGGAAACGTCTAATGTCCGTCATATATGCGGCCATTATGTAAAAAAAACGGAAAAGTAGTATACAGAACTTTCATATAATGCAAAAATATACTATCATTGCATAACATGTGTTGTGGATTAATTTTTTGGGATAAAAAATGAGAAATGTAAATCATTGGTTTCGAAAATTGAATATTTATTTTGTCAGACTATTTATTATGCAGGTGTACTACTGTTTATACATTCGGAAGTTTATAGAATCTGTTTAAACAAGTCGTCTATATATTATCTAGATTGACGTGAAAATGACGTCTTTAGATGACTTCATTTCGATGAGACATATTGTCGTCATTTTTGCGTCGTTATAACGTTATTGTATTGGTGATTTCGACGTAATGGGTCACGTAAATATCACGGGAAAATGACGTCACTCTGCTGCTTGAGTTGCCCTCATGGGCTCTATTTAATTTTCAACAAGGGAACATTTAACTTTAATTTTTAAACTTGTCGCTGTTAGGCATATGGGGGTCCGAAATCACATTTCCGTGTATTTTAAAACTGCGTTCGACTTTATCCCACAATGGGGTGTATTCGAAAAAAATATGAATATACATATATAATTAATCCGGTGGCTTCGTATAGCTACACAAAGGGTTAATAATGATATATTTAGAATTAAGTGATTTTTTTTCTGTTAAACACCGACACAATACTTAAAAAACATCAAAAATTCGTTCGAATTCGCCCCACATTACGGTACTATGCTTAGCTTTATTTAAGACTTGTTAAATCGTCTGTAATATATCTAGTGCTCGCAATAAACAGCAGTACTCACCTTAAATGGCAAGGATATCCCTCCACGACCACTAAAGTGATCGCGTTAACAGCGCACATTAATAATATCTTCATGACAAGTTCAATTGAGGTAACAATGAAATATGTAGAGGCAAAAAATATAACAGCTGCGGTTATAGCCGTCAAAACTAGGCTAACAATGATCACTGGGGGTCTTGTAGTTGTCTCCAAAACAAATCCCATGAAGAATAACGCGGGAAACATGAAACCAGACCAAGCTAATGTCTCATCGAACAAATCTTCCAAATATATATTGTAGTCGAAATCCACCGTGCAATCTGATACCACCGAATAGAAGGCGTTGTTTTTGAGGGAGCTGTTTATAAAATGATGATTCGTTAAATCAGTATCAATAAACCTACAAAAGAAGAAACAAAATAATTTTTAAGCATAATGGCATAGAATATTTAAAAGTTAAGAATTTACTAGTGATTAATATAAGATAAAACTACACTTCTCCAAGTGATAATAGAGTTAGCTAGGCATCAAAAGTCTTCTAGAAACGATTTTCGTTTGCACTATGTTGCTAAAATGTAAGAACCACTTTTCATCAATCCCTATCCCTTAAGAATGCAAAATTGATTGGTCGTCCAAAAATTGTACTGTGAAGGGCGTGCTTTTTGCGTTTTTCGTATTGTAGCCATCTCAAGTTTCATCAGGCTTCATATTATTCAAAAGCTTTAATCGGAAATATTTTTTATTAAATTTTGAATATCGTTATCACAATGGTTTTACATGGAGCGTGCGGTCAACTTGGTCGTTGGATTGACGGCAAACTATTTATCGTAGATGTGTTTTTAAGCACTCATTTTGTAGGTAATTTCAAGTACTTCAAAATGGTATTCAAGCGATATACGAAAAACTTACCGCGCGGTTTCACGGTATTCACGAAAAACCAAAAACTACCCCTCACTTTTGATCTTTGACCGGCCATTGTGATTGACCTAATCGACGTATGACCTCGATTTTGGTATCATTAGCTAGATAATTTCATTTCCAAGAAATTTGATCTCTTGGACTTGGCGGTACGGGCAATAGCAACGAAGATAAAAAATTAAAACCAATTCAACCCTACATAGACAGGGTGCCCCCCGCCCGCTCGAATACGAAAACTCAGTTTTAGACTCAGGACATGCCCCCGAACACTTCCTCGATATTTCAGCCATTAAGTATTTTTTTTAGTAAATGCGATTTTTCTGTCTCTATTTACTGTACTACAGATTTCAACGTCGCAAAATGGACATGTTATTTTTGACACTTGACACTACTCCATGCACCGAAAATCAAAACTCCGTGAATTATTTTCAGGTAGAGTCGTCCTTTTTACTGCTCTGACGGCTGGGCTAATATTCAATATATGTATTATGAGGATTGTAGAGCACAGCTATCTTATATAATAGTTGTAGATAGATACATAAATTATTAATAAACAAATAGAAAAGTACTTAAAAATCACCCACCTACAATCCTTGATTTTCGATTCCCTAAAATACGAGACAGATACTTTAACACTAATGAACTCCGATTCTTCTATTGTACAGTTCAAAAAATCCACATGGTTCAGATTCATGTGGGTAAACGTCACATTTTTGAAAGTTGTGTCTTGATATTGTACATTCTCAATAGTATGATTAAATATCACACTGTAATATTCCACATTATTCACATATTGCTTGTATAGAGAATAATCTTGTTCTCTAAGCTGCTTAAGATTAGCCGCAGAAAATGTGGATACGCCCATGTAGAGAAAGCCCAGCAGCAAATGAAGAGTGGCCAGGAGAAGAGTTGTGCGGAAGTGCGTGGGAGAAGATACTCTCTGAAAGGCTTCCTTAAACTGAAACATAAGAAAGTAATTATAATAGTTTTTCTTTTTAAACCTCATATTACTGAGAGGGGATCTTAAAAAACAATAGATAAGCAAATTAAAACTTTCCATTTTGTGTTGATCGCAATGGTGAGTCATTAGTGATGCCTATATACCGGGTGTCAAAAAAGTCCCGGGACGGTCAAATATTTAGAAAAATATGCGTCGTATCGGAAAACAAAAAAATAGTGGTTCAATATTTTTGAAAAAACTATTCAGACATACCAAACTCAACCCCCCAACTCCACCCACTGTGGCGGGGGTGGGAGTAACCCGAATTTTAATTGGCAACCCCCAACTTTTATTGCAGATGCCGATTCTACGATGAAAAATAAGAACTTTTTCTCCCAAACTTTTTTTTGTATACCGGCTACATGTCGCTCGAATCGACGGTCTAAAAATAATAAAGCGGAAGCAAAAGTCCCGGGACGGTCAAATATTTAGAAAAATATGCGTCGTATCGGAAAACAAAAAAATAGGGGTTCAATATTTTTGAAAAAACTATTACACAGACATACCAAACTCGAGGCATATTTTTCTAAATATTTGATCGTCCCGGGACTTTTTTGACACCCATATTTCAAATTCTAATCTCTTTTCACTATTTTTATTAATTACTAATACATCTAAAAGTTGTTCATTATTTGCAAATTCATATGTAAATTTTACCGAAATGAAACCACTATTTAATTTTGAAACGAAATTCTCTACATCCGCAATATTAGTGTCAAACACGGCAAACATGTCATCCACATATCTTAACCAAATCCTAGGAAAATACTCGATTTCGTCTCTTGCTTCAGTTTCAAATCGACTCACCAAGAGACCAGAAATGAAAGGCGATAAACAGTTGCCCATTGAGGTTCCTTCCATGTTGTTCAAATAACTTGTTATTGAAACGGAATATTCATACAAAATTTTGGTTTACATATTTGTGGTTTACGTATTCTTCTACTACTTCTTTTCTACAGTTGTTTAATTCGAATAAATCACAATAAAGATAGTCCAAGTCTGTGGAATTGGAACGCCTGGAAATAATGAACAAACACCAAAGGAAATCAAAATATCACCCACTTGCAATTGGATATTATTGACCTTATCAATGAAATCATTCGTCAAAATCGTCATTCAGCAAAAATCGTCCTCTTTATCTAAAATGATTACCTCATTACCTTTATCTGCTTTTAAATAAAAACAATATTTAACAATCGTTTATCGATCTTAAATAATCATTAAAAACAATCACGCAACCTTTTGACATTTTTTATGTCTTTCATTGAATGTGACTTTCTATTGTTTTTACTATTAACTATATTTTTTAAAATTTTATTCCTGCAAGCTACCCTGACGAGATACGGACGAAACAGGTAGATATTAAATTGAACTCTCAGTCCCTGTCAAGACATTATCGAATATCCCATCAGAACCTACAGTAAAGTTTAAACCATTGTTTAGAATGCAAAGTGCTCGATCGTTTCATCTTGTTCACATCCTCTGCAGATGGATGTGTCACTTTGTCTCATGTTATAGAGGTGTTTCCTTACCCGGCAGTGTCCGGTTAGGATTCCTGTAACAAATCGCAGTTTACCCCTGGACATTGCCAGATAGTTCCTCGCCGTCTCTTCGCTGGGATATCTCAAGAGATTTCTGGCCAGCTGACAGCTACTTGTTTCATCCCATAACGTCATAAATTTCTTGTGGGTATTTCCCTTTATTAATTGGAGTTTCGCTGCAACTGGTAGTGTACTTGAAGAACCAGGCCCAAGGATACTCAGGCTGGCTGCCAGTTTGTCAGCTTGTCAGCTAGATTGCCGTTGCATTGTGAGTGTCCTTTGACCCAGCACAGGCAGATGTTATTCATCTGACATACTCTCACAAGTGCTTGGTGACATTCCCATGTTGACCCTTTAGTTATTTTATAATTTTTCAGGGCCAGTAGTGATTCTCTACTATCCATATTCCAGATTCCAGAATGCCAAGTGCTTCTTTATCAAAAGGTTGCGATGAGTAATTTTCAAAAATGTTAACAATTTTCAGAGGAACATTTTTGATAATATTTAATAATAGATAATAATAGTAGATAATATTTTTAACTTACTATTTTGTGAGGTCATTTTTTTAATAAACTTTGCGTTAATTGATAAAAAATCATGTTCCTCTGATATTCGCACAATTATTTATATTATAAATTAAACTCCTGTTCGAAATTAACGCACCATTATAAATCTACCGAAATTTTGTTGCTCCTTTTGTTCGTAACCTTGAGTCCGATGTCAATGATTTGTTTGCATTGTATATTTGTTTCTTGAGTAAGTCACTATACTTGTTTTTGATGAAACATTTTCGGTTTATACCGGGCCTAATAAAAATAGTGTTATTTTCGTAAATTTAAACTTTAATTTTAACTTTGTGGGGTAACTCTTAACATATCGCAATTGTAATCAAATTGTAGCCCCATCTTTCCTTAACATTTTATATTTGAGGTGAATACTTCTTTCGCCGCATGAGAGTGATTTTTCAAGGTACATTGCGTGGTTTGTGGCTATGCATTGGACTCTATTTCAATACGAATAGATACTTTGTCCGGTTGTATCTGTTAATTGTAACTTGTTCTGGACTGGCCGTTGTTATGGTATGGTAACTATGGTGGTTGGGCTTGGATAGTGGAGGAGGTTTGCAGGTTCTATATTTACTAGTTAGTGTGTTAGTTAACAAAAAATAGTAAGCGGGCTATATAAAGCATTGGTACAATAATTCTAATCCTATGTTAGTGTTCTATTGGCGTCTTTTATATTTGTATTTTATTATTATCTGTATTTATTTTGGCTCTTGTGTGTTCTTTTCTGTATTTGAATGATTTTGTTATATTTTGTTATTGGTTGCATTGTTATTTTTCTGTTTTCATGCTTTTATTATTATTTTTTTTTGGTTTTTTTATTTTATTTTTTTATTATTATTTTTCTTATTCTATTTTTTCTGAATCATGTTATTTAATAGGGGATTGGACGCTCGGGGGTGTATATATAGTTCAGGGAGGGATATTTGGGTGGGTGTCTAAACTTTGGGATGAGGGATGATTGTATGGTTGGGTTGGGGTGTGGTCAATCTTTCTATAAATGCTGGTATTATTCGGTGTTCTATGTATGTATCTAGTGTGGGCATGCCGGTTATATGGTGGAGTGATTTGATTGACGTTTTTGTTCTTAGTCTAATACCGGTTGCCATCCTAAGTGACTTATTTTGGACAATTTGCATTTGTTTTTTGTGGTATTCTGTGGCCCATATTTTGTACATTCTATATTGTGCTTTATTAATTGTTTGTTGTATATGTGCTGTAAATTTAAAAATTCTGTCGATATTGACTCCCAGGTATTTAAGTATTGTTATATTTTTATGTTTATATTATTTATACATATGTTTATTCTTGATAATTCTCTTTTTTTAGTAAATACAAGTACTTGTGTCTTCGTCTCGTTTGTCTTAAGTCCCCATTTTTGGTAGTATTGTACTGTTTCGTTTGTATGCTGTTGCATGAGTCTTTGTAATAGTGACAGGCTCGTAGTCTTAGCTATAGTAGCTGTGTCGGCGTATAATGCAACAGTAGTCCTGTGGTCTGATGATTTTGGGAAGTCGTGGGTGTATATGTTAAATAAGGTTGGTCCTAGTGAGGAGCCTTGTGGTACTCCAGAGAGCATTGGGCGGGATTGGGATGCACCCTTTTTGACTGTTACTATGAAGTAGCGGTTAGAAATGTATGATTGTATTATTTCAATAATACGCATCGGACATTTTACTAGATGTAATTTGTATAACAGTCCGGGGTGCCAGACTTTGTCAAAAGCTTTCTCGAGGTCTAGGGAAACAACCCCTGTGCATTGACCTTGATTCAGGTTGGTGGTAATATGTTCACAGATGCAAAACAGCTGTTGGAATGAAACTCAGAAAAACAGAATTACATTTCATATCATAAAATAGATATGGGTAACTTAAGATTAGTTAGAAATGTAACCAATAGTAAGTAATTGGATGCATTAGACAGCATAGAAATAAAAAAATGTAAAAACAGTATGAATAGTGACCCATCCCACATAGTCGCTCTACGCGGTACTTGATGCAGTTTATTGAATTCTGACAATTTTCGTTGTGGTTGACTAAACCATGAAAATAATTTAGGTATAAATAAGGTAGTTTCTTAGTATAAAATTTAATCACCTCTGGATGATGCCAACCTGGTTGGTGAAACGCGCGTCGAGCGAACTATAAGTGTTTTGGTATTCGTAAAAACACAGTCTCATCGTCAGTGTTATAAATGGTTTATGAAAATTTGAATAAATATTAATCTTACCGTGTCTAGTCCATGACTAAAAATATTTCTTGAAGGATTTAAAGGTCTATCTCTGTAGGCGTTCCTTCCAGGCAGTTCTAATTCCGTTAGGCCGTATTGTGTCCTAGCTTTATTCAGTCTATGAAGCCTTTGATACACTGCTAATGCTTCCACTTCCCTGGAAGCTTCGAGGAGGTACCTCGGGGACTCTGATGCCCATATTAATCCTATTATGCAGGCAAACGCGGGTAGTACACTAAGGATGAGAAACCTGCGACAATATTCTGTTATTACATTTATACGTGTATCGATCAAATCGTGGAAAAAATCACTAAGCGTGGACCTTTGCAGTTTTTTGTTTATAAATGTTTGACAATGGTTATACTCATAGAGCAGTAAAATCGCTCCTCTAGCTCGCTTATTTTCGGGAATAAATTTTTTGGGTATAACTAAATCGGACCTTCGCCATCATTTAGACTAATTTAGAGCATAGTTTTGTCCATTCACCATGTGGTAGACAACTTTTTTTAGTAGGGACTAATTTTGTAAAATAATTTTTTCCTTGTCCTTGTCTGCGAAATAATTGGAAAAACCCGTTTTTTTAAACATACATGGCGCTATCAAATCAACGGCACGGGGTATGACCACGATACCCCACATATTTTGGCTTCTTATACAAGAAATTCCAATGCTTCCGATGACGTAGGTAAATTAAGTTGTTAAAATATGACACTGTTTTTAAATAACCTTAAAGTCGCTACTAGCAAATCTGTGCAAGGAAAACTTCACCCTGCGGAGAGCTATATTAAATATTAAGAATTTATATATGATTATGTCGAATCAAATGTGGACAAGTAGTAGGGGTGTCAAAGGTTTTGATGTGGACTTTGGACGGAACCCGTTAAAATAGAACTTATCTATTCTATATTATATTAACATCAATAATGCTAAAACGCACTAATTACTTTTAGCAATATAATCAGCAATATAATTCACATTAATCACCTGTGCCATGAATTCCAGTGTTCCCGATTGTCTTGTACAATATCTGCCCCAAGCGTAGGCATGGTGCAATGCGATATTATTGATGTGAACACCGCTCCTAAAGGCCACATTGAATGCAGTACGCCGGCATATCGTGAACGTGTTGATCGAGAACACGTCTCAGTCAAGTAGCTGAATGTCAGCGGAAACGCTCCAGATACTCCTAGGCCGGAACAAAACCTAAAACAGACCAATAGCGTTGACTGAGAGAAATAAAGCGTGCTGAAATATTTAAATTTTGTTACTTTTTTTCCTTCACCTGATTTGATCCTTTAGGTAAATTGTAGATAAATTATTATTCGTGGTACATTATTTGGACCTTTTTAAAATCTTTATAACTTTTGAAGAACTTGAGATATAGTCCAGGAAAAATACCGGTTTTGTAAAAAAATCGAGGGCGGGCTGATTTTTTCAGGGCTTCTAGGTTTAGGGACTGTGTCTAGAGTCTCGAAAGCCTTGTGCATCTGGCGCTGTAGACCTGTTTATTTAAACCAAATGACCTTAATAAAAATTGTATAGAATAAAATTATAATCAACTTTTCCTGGTGAATTTTTTTTGTAACTATTTTATTTTAAGTTATGGTAATTTATGGTAATTTATGGTAACCTATGGTAATTTTATACTGTTTGAAAATGTGATAAAAAGAAGATTGTTGTAGATAACATTCTCTACCATATTGCTTTATGAATGTTCATTGTATCTTTATTATGTGAGGTTTGAAAGCTAACTGATAGATATTCACCCTGTAGCTTTGTTTCAAATATAAATATCACGGTGTTTAATAAAAAAATTATTATTTATTATAGCAATTTGAACACTCACTTGACCTTGGTGCTGAGGTGGCGTCACAGCCCAGAATTAAGTTAGTAGAATTTGTCAGAAAGCCTAAATAGCCCACGCCCACATCTGTAGTTGTTTACGCTTAGTTTTGTGGTTATGTTCCTCTACGAATTGTGTTTTCTTTTATTTCTGTACATTATTATAAGTAACTGGTGCTAGGATTTTCTAAAGGAAGTGCAGAAAATCTGCCGTAAGTTGATTTTAGCATGATGGACGAGTTTACTGGCCACAGTTCAGCCAAATCAATTAAGCCTTATCTGCAAATGGATAATGAGCATTATTTCAACATAATACACACCCTTAGAAGTGACGCCTCAGAACATTCAGCTAAAAAACAAAACAGAAGATCCTGCAGCCACTCCTCGAGCTTCTCACTGTACTGGACTCATCAACAACATTAATGATTTACCTACACCCAACGTTATCAATGAGTTAACAAAGATTTCAAACAATACCCCTACTGTGTACCAAAATTGCAATTTATATTTTAATTGTACCATAAATAATTAAGTGTGTAGTATTTTGTGATTAAATAAATTACATGTTTTTCAGTTTTCAAATTAATACCAACATATTTATTATGCATGCATGTATAATAGGTAGGTAGTGTGTTTTGTAAGCTATGTGTATGCAGAATAATCTGTTACTCATGAAATAGTCTTGTCAAATATCATTCGGGCATCTAATTTTTCCTGGGAAAAAAATTAGATTCCCTTAAGATATTACTTACGAAAATTTAACTACCCTTTGCCTAAAGAATCATTACAATCGGTCTAAGGAAAAAAATAAGCAGGTAGTAATCTTGTAAGTCTATATGATGCTTGGTACTCCTTATTTGTGAAAAGCGATTCATGAAATGATTTGTTTCTCAGTATGTATCATCCGTAACGTACATCGCTGTGAGGTAGCCTTTAGATCTGAACTGTTAGGTTGGTAGTATAAGTGACATTTGTTCAGTCGAGCTCTGTGAATGAGCTCTGTGAGCTCTTACTTATGCTACCAACCTAACATTAGAGCAACTCAAAGTATCAAGTAAGCAAGAAGGGTAAACTAGAACGGAGGATATAAGCAAATTGAAAAGATGTAAAATAAGACAGTAGATGTAAAATGCTGTCATATGACATCATTGGCTAGAAAATGGCCGAAAATGGCCTGTGTTTTGACGCTTTGAAGCTCTTGTCATAGATTTGTATGCTCTTGTGATGCTCTAACCCTGCGTTTTTGTTCTTGCTGTGCCTATTTTATTTTTCCACTTTGGTTATTGACATTTTATTATAGACTATTTTAGTGTGATTATAGTGTTATTTAAATAAATTAAAGACAGTTATTACGTTACGTTGTGATTATATTGGATTATTATTTGGCGTGGTAATAATGTAAGTAGTTTCTTATTATATTCATTATTTATTGCGTGTAGTAGTGTATTCTGTAATAGTGTTAATATCCATAGAGTACCTACAAAGCCAATATGTACGTACTATTTTATTTCAGATCAAGATGCCTACAAGGTGCTGCATAACCTACTGTCGCAATAACCTTTACAATTCAAGGAACTCAGGAATATAATTTCATCGCTTTCCAAAGAATTCCGAGATAAGATATCAGTGGGTTATATTTTGTGGAGATAGCAAAGTATGAGTCAAGTCGAATTTGTTCAGTACATTTCAAAAAGACAGACTTTGTTCGAGATTTACGGAATGAACTTACAGGTAGGTTATGTTCATTTAGTTAAAGAGTTTAGAGGGACTTGTCCATTCTCTCTTTTATCCTGACAGATTTATTTGTGTATAACATATAGAAATAAAACCTCGCATGGTCCTATATTTTCCTGCCGAGATAATAGTTTGTACAGCGGCATAGCAAGCTTCCACAGGGCCTGAGCGCAAAGCTCTCTATGTGGCCCCAAAAATGATTATTGATGTAGGTTCCTAAGTCTCGACATTGACCGCTCGGCGCCCCAAGATCTTAGGCTCTAGCGCTTTGCGCTCCTTGGCACATCGATAGCTACGGCACTGATTTTGTAGTATACCACCTCTGGAGATAGTAGAAACCTGCAATGAATTACTATCCCATCATGTAGTTTGTGTTTCTACTAACGGCTAGCTAATTCTTTTTCCAATTTTTTTCCATTATTTGTCTTAGCGATTTAAATCTATTTAAAATATTTGTTTATATAGGTAACCCACCAAGCAACCTTTTGAAGAAGGGTGCAGTTCCCTGTCTTTTATTTGGTAAGAATCATGAAAGTTATGAAAAAGAAAATGAACATAAATATGTGGTTGAAGAAATTTCTAACAAAACTGGCAATAATGAAGATAGACAACACACTGAAGGATTAGTGGAACATTCTGCACAAAATGTTCAGCATAATGAGACAGAACGGGAAAAAATGTATCGAAAAAATTGGTGAAAAACAATGCTAAGAAACATCACGATCTACCTGTAGAAATAACATCAACTACAAAAACTCTACATTGAAAGAAAGGCTAGCGATTGTTCTGGCGACAGTCGTCGTAGGTCTAAAAAAATTAAAAAACTGATGAACTAATTAACATTTAGTTTAAAATTAAAATAAATAATATTATGTCTTAAAGAAAAGTATATTAATAAAATATAATTTTTAAAATGCATATATTTTTTACCCACATTTTTAAATTGCTTTCAAGTGATATGCCATGCCAATGTGGTATCTTCCAATAATTTCTAAAACAGACTTTGTGCTTATTTTTAATTTGGTCAGTATTTATCAATACTGTTTTGAAGACTTGAAAAGCATAATAATATCCTTAAAAAAGTATATAATGCCTATAAATTATCCATATAAGCTTAAACCACATAAAGGCGCTGCAACCTATATAAGTATATATATGCTTGCATAAAGACGGGTGTACTTCTGTTCCCGGAACATAAATATGTTTTGGGGCACCCTATACTATTAATGCCGATGACGTCAACTAGAATCTGATTGGCTGACGTTGATTAAGCACTCCTTTCTAGTTTACCCTTATTGTCAAGTAAGTATCTACTGAGGTAAATGATTAACATAATGTTACGCAGGCCTATGGCGGATGACATCACCGAGTATGGGTTGTGCATCGGGTATCCTAATGGGGCGAAGAACGCTTCTCCAAACATCGAGGAGTGTTAGAAGAGTACAGAAATACCTACCGCGACGTAAGCGGTATCAGCGGCGGAGAGTGCAGTTAATTTCCAACATGCGAATAGTGAATATCGAGAAGAGATTCCAAAGTTATAAATTGTGCTTAATAATAAATTGCAACTAGTGAAATAACCTACCGGTTCCCGCTATCGTTGAGCGCTGAATTATTATTTATCTGGGCCACACGATAGTGCTTGGAACACCCGCGTAGTACTCGAAGCCGTGAATTAAAGTGAAAAGCTAAAACGAAGCCGTGAATTAAAGTCGAGAGTTCGCTGCATTTAGCTGGTCTAAATGCAGCGGGTTCATGGTGGGTATTAGGTATCGATGTTTGTATCGAATTTTTACGCGACTGTTTAGTTTACAGCGTGTGCGAGTTAATATAGTGCGTGCCTATGATTCTGTTTGTGTGTATTGCTGACTGTAATTAACTGTGTACGGTACTATGAAAGTGATCCTTAATTTAATTAACTTGAGGAGATTTTTTAAATATCCATATAAAGAAAGGATCAGATTAAAAGAAGCTATCTTCATAATTGTATCGAATTTGCGTTACTAGAATAGTTTTATCAAAAATTATAAATTGCATTAAATTTTGTGGATCTTTTTAATTGGCTGTTCGGTGACATGATGAGAGCGATACTCCCGAGAATCCGGGGATATTTCGTGGACTTATAAATTTTTCGATTGAACTACATGCAACTCTAAGTGAGCACCTAAAGAATTCCTCAATATTTAAAGGCACCTCCAAAAAAATACAGAAGGATATTTTACTGTGTATGCTTGAAGTCTGTCATGAAACAATAATTGAGGAAATTAATAATTCTTAATTTTTGGCGACCATGGCGGACGAAACAATGGATCCCGCTGCAAAATCTCAAATGGTTGTTTTTAGATATTTTCGCGATGGTGAACCAATTGAACGTTTTTGGGACTACTTAATCTCCGAAATAGGCAATTATCATTACGAAGTGATTACAAAATTTGCGAGCAGAAGACAACGTAGAATAGACTTAATTTATAAAAAATAGGTAAGATTTTTTTGCAAAAATTGCGGAACATCTTAAAATATTTACCAGGCGCCGCACAGTGGGGCAAAATACCGTTGAAGTTGGCATAAATTCAAAAAATTAAGGGTCGTTTTTACATGAATTTTTGTAGCATTCATGCAACCCACACACAGGCCCATCTAATGACGCAGGTAGTTTGGCCCTCTTACCAAACGGGGCGACGCCACGCCTGCTACAAACTCAGTCATAGACAATAAGCTGTAGCAAGTGAACGAATAATTATATTATAGTGTACTCTTAGTGTTGTGTTTTTACAAAAACTTTCCTTACTAATTCATTTGTGTGTTATGGAGCCCTCAACCTCAGGTATGTACTAGTGTCTAAATAGTCTGTTTACAGTAAATTAAAAAATATTTGTTATTTATAAGTTTTTTAAAAAATCGGTGTTTTACGTTAATTAAAATAGTAAGATCTGAAGTATATCTAAGTAAATAGTTTTGTTCCGAGGCTATCCGAATAATAATTTTTACTTTATTGTAGTCAAAATTTATTGTAGAACTTGGCTTTACTTGTGTTTTTTGCCCATACTTGCCCCTGTTTTTTTAAAACGTATTTTTTTGAAACATAACATGGTATTTTGATTATGTTTTTACATGCAATCGACATATAATTATTTCAATCGTCTTTTTTTCTCAGAAAGGGCAAGCTTTAGAGACTTGTTACAAGAGTACCATTTGTTTGTAGTCAGGGTGTTCGAAACTTGATAAAAAAAATAAAACAGTTTTCCTCTCAAGTTAAAATTCCTTAAATGTATATTACTTAACTTATTTAAGATTTTTTCTTTTTCTACAAGGCTGTGTTTTTTTTGCAGGAGCTAACGCCATATTTATATCGCGGCGAGAACTTTTTAATATATTGAGAAGTTCTGGCTACAAAAATATAGACCAGCAGTTTGCCTCGTTAAGAGATGAAGTCGAAAGAAGAACAAACTGTTCAGAAGCAAATTTAAAAGATCTAATTCATAAACTTTCTTATTTTAAATCAAACTTTAAGTCTCGCTGGGACAAGGCAAAAAGGACTGAGACCCGATTTTTAGAAGATAACCGTATATGGTTGGATACTTCCATTAGTTTTCCTCGCAACAGGTCTTCATCTTCATCCACTAGAGAGAGAGGGCGCCCAAAAAAACTATTTGAAGATAGTGGCGAACGAGCCAAAAGACAAAAAACAGAAATATTGCGAAGTACTGCATCAGTTGGAGAATTATCTTATGCAACAAAAAGGAGTCTTAGAGCCTCAGGAAAAACTGAGGCGTCAAAAGTAGTACACGAAGTAACTGCCACCACACCAAAACGAGCTAGCAAATACCGAAACGCCTATCAGAAAATGATGGACCAACACCGCTTGATGTCAGCTGAATAAGCTGTCATGGTGGAGGCTAAATTATCAAGACATCAGTACGAAGTTATACGAAGGACTGACGCAGTCAGATTTCCATCCTATAAAGTTGTCCAGCAAGCAAAGAAGTCGTGTTATCCGAAAAAAGATTTTATTAAAATAACCGCGATCTCTGCAGAAGTTCAGCTACAAGCACTCTTGGACCGCACTGTGCAACGTTTAATTGATGTGCAAGAAGTTGTGATAAATTCATTGGATGATAACGAACGGGACAAACTTTGTTTATATACAAAGTGGGGTTTCGATGGCAGCTCCGGTCATAGTGCGTATAAACAGGCATTTTATGGAGCCAAAGCCAGTGATGCTGCTGTATTTATTACATCTATTGTACCGGTTCGTCTAGAATGTATAAGCAACTCGAAAATAATTTGGCAAAATCCTCGTCCATCTTCCCCTAGATACTGCAGGCCGTTACATATAGCATTTATAAAAGAATCAACTGAAGTATCAATCACACAAAAAAATAAAGTTGATGGTGAAATACAAAATTTACACAATACAATTGTCACATGCAATACAAGACTAGTTACAGTAAGTCACAAATTAATTTTTGCAATGATCGATGGCAAAGTTTGCAATGCACTTACAGAAACAACATCTACCCAACAGTGCTACATCTGTGGTGCATCTTCGAAGCACTTTAATGACATAGACAAAATGATTTCCCGAGATATAAATACAGAAAACTTGAACTTTGGATTATCAGTACTCCATGGATGGATACGATTTTTTGAATGTTTATTACATTTGGCATATAAGCTTCCTATTAAGAAGTGGCAAGCTAGAGGAAAGGACAAAGAGATTGTTGCAGAGACAAAAAATCAAATACAAAAAATGTTTAGAGAAAAAAACCGGTTTAATAGTGGATAAGCCAAAACCCGGATTTGGAAACTCCAATGACGGCAACACAGCAAGAAGATATTTTGCAAATCCTGAATTGTCGGCAGAAATTACTAATTATTTATTAAAATTATTAATTAAATTATTAATTAAAATTGATGTTGAGTTAATAAGAAAAATGCATATCATATTAATGGTAGTAGCAAGTGGCCACCAGATTAACATAAATCGGTTTAGAGAATTTGCTCGAAGTACAGCCAGATATTTTGTAGAGAAATATCCTTGGTACCGTATGCCTCCCACCATACATAAATTTTTAATTCATGGCCCTGAAATAATATCTTCCGCCTTGTTGCCTATTGGCCAATTAACAGAAGAAGCTCAAGAAGCCAGAAACAAAGATTTTAAAATGTACCGGGAACATTATTCAAGAAAATGTAGCCGTGAAAAATCGAATCAAGATATTTTAAATTTATTCCTGATTAGCTCAGATCCTGTAATAACAAGCAAAAGACGTTTGCCTAAAAAACCAATTAAAAAAATGCCACAAGAAGCATTGGATTTGTTGGAAATTTCTTTGGAGCCTCATTTAGAAGAATCAAAAATTATCAGTGACAGTGAAGACACGTCTCTATCAGAATCTGAAGACGAATGTTACTTATAAATATGTTCTTTTTTTTTTGTTACTCTAACCGATAAAATCACATATAATTATAGCCAAATAGCTTATTTTACTCCTTATATAACCGAAAAATGTAAAATATTTTGTAAATATGGGTTGTAAGAATTTATGCCAACTTTAAGCGTGTTTTGCCCCACTGTGCGCCGTCACTTGTGCAAACATGTAACAATAATATCCAGTTCTAATCTCAACGCCTACTTTTAGAGAATAAGCTAAACATGAATCTAAAACTTAAAAATACGTTTGTTCAAATTAGTTGTGCCGTGAGTGTCGAATAATCGCCAGATCTTCAGCCATGCAAAATATAATAATGAGGAATTGTAAAACCAAAAGGTTCTATATATCCCCAACAATCCAGCCCTCAAAACAAAGAGCACCAATCTCTTTAAACATTGTCAGAATCTTTGAAGAAATGTCAAAGTATTTTACGCTCGCTAATTCTTTCTCGCTCGAGATCTACGCTAGCCATAATGCAAACCATGCACACAAGAAAACTGCAGAGCTTCAGAACGCAACAAATTGCCATGCTGCCAGTTTGAGACTATAGGTGTATACTTTACCTTGCTGTCATAAATGTACCATATGTTGGCATTACCGACGCCACTGCAGAAAATAATACTGCCACGGATAGCGCACTGATTAGAGCTCGTCTTCTACCCAAGTGATCTCCAAGAATTCCCCACGCTAAAGATCCTGTAGCCATAGCCAAAAGCGTTATTGAAACTGAAAAATAACAACATTTATTATTAATATCAACTGAATCTCAGCTGAAAAGCTAAGCTTGCTGTGCAACTTTGTAGTACCATATTACCCAAATTAACTAATTCTTATTCTGTGTATTATAAATACCTGACATTGATAAACAATGTCAGGTATATAAAACAATAATATGCGGATTAGGATATTTAAGGTCTAGTTGGACTTAATACACAACTATTATTATAACAACTAAATGAAACTGGGTCACATACACGTTGTACTGACCTGGTCGAACATTACATAAAGTAGTGTAATTAGGTCTCAAGAAGAATTGATGTATTGATGCGGCGTTGAGGCATTGATGCATTGAAGCAAGTAAGCACTTAAGCGTTGAACGTTGTACGTCTCGCTGTGCCTATGCGATAATGTACTGAGTTAAATAAATTAATACCAAGTAGCTCGACTGTGTCTCCATTCATGAGTGGCTTACCCACTACCTGGTGATCCCACAAAATCACCACCACATGGCGATCCTGCCACTACATTGCTGATGCAGGGCGATGTAAGGTGAATAATTGGGATATGGAATATATGGGAGATGATGATCCTGCAAACTTATGGCGTATGATGATGATGATCCTTATGAACTGGCATGGTATGATGATAATTGTAAATCAATAAGTTCCATAATTTTTGAAAACATGTAGAGTATTGGGAATATTGTAATATGGTATATAAGTATAATTATGGAATGATATAAGTTGCTGTAAAAATATAATGGTAGATATAAAAATAGTATAACGATGTGGATGATGCCGAATGCTGTACATTTTTTTACGAAGAAACTTCTGGCAGCAGCCATGGTTGCAGGTGAGCAGCTTTCTTTTTTAGGGATATGGTACCTAATAATGGTATATAATGGAAAATTAAATATGATATTAATGGAATAAGTGATTTAACAATGGAAAAAGCAAACACAAATAAGTGATTAAATGAAGCGGACAGAAAATATGCAATTATATAAGCAATTATTATTTTATTTTAAGTGTATTTATGTTAGCCAATATTTGTCTGATAACGCATTAGTAAATCGCGTATTGCATTTTATATTCAGTAAACCAAATAATGAGTACACGTTGCATCATTTTAAATTCGATTGTTTCAAATAGGATGTACCAGGAAACGAGTCGGTACATATTAAATTTGCGCGATATATGCATATTTTAGCTTATTCTTGGTTTACGATGACTATGTCAATCGTAGACATTTTTAATTTAGATAATATGCATTTATTTTTAGTCAATAATATGTTAATCACATATATCAATACGTCAATAGCGTACGTATTAAAAGTTCTATACATTCTTATTTATTCACAAAATATTTATCAAATTAACTAAACTTCATCAAAATGAACTAGAATCCATATACTTACTCACAATTTGTTTAGATTTAGATATTAAAATACACTGGCGGACAACATTAACGCAACACAAAAAATGTTGCCCAACTTTGGAATGCATTATTTTTTGAACCCGTCGCCTAATTTAGATCAACTTTTTTTTTAATTGTAGGAAATTTTGTAGTGAATTCGCTGAACTTTTTAAATTTGTTGTTTAAACAAAAAATTACATACATACAGGCTGTACCAATGACGATAGTTTTTTTCTCAAACATTGAAACACTCTATGGGACATATCAGACACAAATACTGTAAACTATAATTGATTATTGCATAGCCTAATGCTTTCTTAACATTTCCTTTTTTTATTCGCTTTGATATCTCCATTTTTAATGAAAATATAGATTTTAACAAAAAAAATTTTTTTTGCGTTAATTTTTTCGCCAGTGTATATTAAATTAAATTAAAATCATATTCCTCTAAATCTATTAATTATGTATCAGTCATATTTATGACTGAAACATAAATATCTATTTCTTCACTTTCTATATCAGGTTCCACATGGGGATCTTTTAAAATTTAAAAATCTTTTAGAATTTCGGTTCCTTCTCGGTTGCGTAGTTCCAGACAGCACAAATTTGTTTGACTCTTTTCATCTTCGAAAGAAGTACATCACTACATGGAGGTAACATCATACCGTCAAATTTTTTCAATTTATCAAATGGAGTATTACTTGCCTTCGGACTACAGTTTGAAATAAATAGATCAAATCTAGCTTCATTTACGTTTCACAGATTAGGCTTTCCATACATGGCACAAATAAAATTTTCCACGCATACTGTCTGCTCACTGGAGAGCTTTTCACTCTCGCCAAATATACTAAATATTTGTTGACCGTTATCGTCTTTTCTCAACAGTGAAAATGGCTTTACTTTGCCCTTTCTTGGTTTGTCAACACAAAGGTCAACACAAAGGAAACACAATCCATCTCGTTTTTGATAAGTTTCTGACTCCATCAATTAAAGATTTAGAGTGTGACAAACGAGCAAATATTTTTGAGAGATGTACTGAATTTTTGATTCAAGGT